>KZ347650.1:2500-19893 GCA_002352805.1 Teladorsagia circumcincta | reverse complement strand
CGTTACTATGAATCGCTTATCAGTGTTAGTAATAATACCTATACCTTTTCTGCTTTGCTTTCGGTTATCTCTTCGTAACATTTTTTATCAAATACTTAACACGATAATTTAACAAAAACATGTAGTACCACTTCATTGTAATCGATGGTATTCAATTGTAGTCGAGCCGAAATGGTACAGTGGCGAGTGGTATCCTCGCCAGGTGCCTGGTCCCGAGGTCAAACCCCAGACCCGTTCTCACCTAGTAGGCCGGCCAAACCCTCTATGTTCCTCTGTATTAGTTGGTTGACTGGGGTCTGGCCCCTTCACAATGATAAAAACACTAACGTCGGCTCACCCCAGTGACTCTTTATGTAAGCCTAGTAACACTCAAATACAAGCACGGTTCTTTGTGGGCTCGGAACGCGTGGCGCACTCCAAAAGGCTTGTTAGGCGCCGTATGCTTCACCCTTTGCTTTGCGATCCTTTCCGCAGCGACGACCAACTCATTTCCAACCCCATTTATAGTTGAGCAAGCCTTCATTTCCTCTCGGTCCCACTAATTAAAGCCAGATGGATACGGGCGATAGGCGCCTAAATGTGCATCAACTTGCCCCCTATTCAATCGAGTGGTACAATTTGTAATTCTAGATGAATTTACCGATTCTTTGTAGCCCCATTACTCATAAAAATAACCTTAAACAAGTGCTAGAGCTCCATTGAAAATCCTCGGGAAATATCACTCCTCTTTAGTCATTTCAAGCCAATTCTTTTTCTGGTGCCATAGAGAATAGAGAGTGTGAGTTCCGAGCAAGGCTTTTCCTCGAGGACGTGCGATGTTCGTAATGGCAGCGGACGACCGTTGATAATAGCGCACATACACAGCATTCAACTTTCAATAGGATAAAAATGAAAGTAGGCCTTTGAAGCAGACCGGATGGGGCTGAAAAATGGGTGGAGCACGCTGGATCGAATCGCAGAACTTTTTGTCTCCTGACAACCGCAGACGGGTACTGTAACTATTTCGCGTCAGGTTAAATAGAATGTACTATAGTATGTCCTACACCGTACAATACGCGCTGCGACTCGGCCGTTGACACGTCTGTGTCAGTCCCTTCTCGCCGCAAGACGAGCCTCCTGTCGTGTACCCCCTAACACTTTCAATCATCTAGCTTGCTTCTTGAGTGTTTGCCTTCGCTATGCTTTATAGAACTGACTTTCATTTATGGTAACAAAACGATAAACTATAATTATTCTCAGACTTTATTCCTGATATAATTTTAATCCAAAGAGATGAGGCATAAGATCATGGATCATAAGATGATCCATGATCTTATGCCTCATCTCTGGTGAGAAGATCATAAGATGCCTTCATATCGTTAGCTCTATTCAATGTGACACTCAAAGCAGCACCCCCAGCAGATGTCGTGTCCTGGGTATTACTTTGAGTCTTTCCGGCGGTGGCAAAAGCGCTGTTTATCCAATTACAGGTAACTTCCTTCCATGCCGGTAATTTGGTACCAGCCATGTTTAGTAGGATAAGAACACAGGCACATACATAGGTCTGTCTCCCCGCAGATCACTGCACACCCCAAATCGTGTCTAACTCCATTTACTACTCGGAACGGCAGCAGAATGCATGGCGCATTCCAATATATAAGTCTTCATTGCTGGGTGCTTTTTCTTTATTTTGACCATACCATATGATTTGAAGTGTTCTTCTAACACTGCAGAAGGTTTCACATCTTTGCTCCAATGATACTAAACGGCAGATTAGTCCTGGCCGCTTACCCTTTCAGTATCTACGATCGCCTGAAAGATCGCATTTATAATTCATTGCGTGTAGGCGACAGCATAAACGCTCCAGAGCCTGACATAAATTAATTGTAATGGACTTTATTCGCCATCAATCAGACCTTCGTGATAGTCATATTAGGGCTCCTAACCTAGCCATCTGAAGGATTTTACTTTTTCATTCATCAGATTGTTTATTTCATGCATAATTACAACATTAGTACAGTGCACATGAGTACATAGTCGAAATGCTGAGAAACCGAGGAAATAATGCTAAAGGAATGGAATGAGCCACATTATCACCACTACTACTATTACAATCATTACCATTATTACTGTTATTATTTTGTTATTACTCTCTAAAAGTATGAAATTTCGAAAGAAAATGGATGAGAAAAGAGAAGTGTATGGTATGAAAGGTTTCTACATACCGAATATGAATTTGCAGCCATTCACTAAGACATTTTTTGTTTTTGTAACAAAAAACGGTATCAAATCTCTTAGCCCTTTTGTTGGACTCTCAGGCCGATGTCAGACTTTGCGAATCTTGCGTTTCGCCACTAGCGATTCGCGCGATTCGCCACTAGCGATTCGTTAGCGATTCGCGCAATTCGCCACTATGTAGCGACTAGCGAAGTCTGACATCGGCCTCACGTAGATTCGCTGTATTGAGACGGGTGACTGTTTTCTGATGATTGGTCAGTCAGATAATAAACTACTACAAAAGGGAGTGAAAGTGCGAATTCATAGGCTTACTCAAAATACTGAAACTTTGAATTGAAATTTATTTATCTATTTATTTATATCTATTTTCATAATTATTTATTTATAAAATGCACGCAATGGCAGCGCGATTGCAATAGTACTACATATGACGGAAACTTGAAGTTTATGGTGAATTGACTTTAAAATGTATCATTCAACGATATATATATCTGTCAGTTGCTCTTACTAAGCGAAGCCCCTCGGCGCTAAGGCGGTGCCGTCGGTCTACTCGGGAATTCGCAATAAACTTGATAAATTAGCCACGAGGTTCGTGTCCAGGGTGAATAACGGTCGAGGAAATCCTCGACAGGGGGGTCGTACTTCCGCGACCACGTCCTCGACACGATTTTCACCCTGGTTCGTGTCCCATATACGAGTGCTTCAGGCCAGCGCATTCACATGAAGTCATATCGAAGGTGGAATTTCCTTCGAATTTATCCTTTTTTTGCAGGATAATCGGTTCCTTTTTGTCCCATTATCCTCTCCGAGGCTCTATGCGCTTTTGTACTTCTCTGTTTCTGTTCAGCCATCGTATGGAGAGGGTGTAATTCCAGTGAAATTCGAGTGAAATTCGTGTTATCTTAGATCTCTGGAATTCAGTCCGGACCACTCACATTTTTTGGTGAATTATGTACTTCGTTCACGTTGCCCGTATAAGAATTCCTCGTCAATGATCAGAAGCGGCGTTTAAGATTTCAGAGCCCTCTATTGCTCGGTTAGCCCCAGCGGATTCAATCGTACGACCACTACAGTTATGAATTTGACATGTGTATTAAATCATTCCAAGCTCACTATGCTAATATAGGTTTCCTTGAGCAGCTACATATGTGGGTTCACTTATGGTTCTGCACAATTTACTGGTAAAAATCGATCTTTGAGATCTTTCTGTCCTTCCTTCTCTTTTCCTTCATTCTATCTACGAGATCCCGCCTTACTGATGTTACGAGACAATTCTCACGATAAATCGAATTAATTATCGATAATTATTGAATACCTAATGGATCGAGTCTGTCTGAAATTCGGACTTTTCAAGGTGAAACCATTGTTATCTTCTTCGAAAGAACGGGAGTGGTTCAGTAAGGAAAGCTTGCTTTCATTTTTCCCAACTGATTCATCTCGCAGAAAATTCATTTTAATCTTTGTTAAAATTGCCGCATTTATTTCGTCCTTATTGCGCTATGTTCCACAGTGATTTAGTCAAAAAGTATGAGAGTTCAGATTTCATGAGCGCCGACATCCGCTCACCGGACGTCGTCACAGTGCCATGCTTTCCGACAAATCCAGAGATACACAAACTTGGACAAGGTAAACAGGTGCGTTTTCAATGTACAATCATTTTCTTACTGAGTAGCGCAAATTTTAATGGTCCACTCGGGATGCGCCGTGCGTTGATCTCACAAATGGCCATTTGGGATGCGCCGTGCGTTTCTCTCCCAATTGGCCATTTTGTTTATTTGCAGCATGTACTGGCGCACGAAATCGGCCAGGGCTCGTTATGCAGGAAATGCAACTGCACCGGACTCGATCTCCATTTTTGGAGGTTGGTGCAGTGTTCAATTTTTGTTTGGCCTTGCTATTTCGTACACCAAAGATGGGACGAAATCGCTGAAAGATCAGATTCACAACAAGATTCACTCCTTCTGGACTGTGTCTGCTCCCTTCACATTTAACCGCGCGAATACTTTAGGCCGATGTCAGACTTTGCGGATCGAGCAATTCGCTAGCGTTCGCGGCCTCGTGGCGGTACCAGCCAACAGAGTGATTCACTGACCGCGACGCGACCGCAGACGCGAGCGAATCGCTCGAATCGCAAAGTCTGACATCGGTCTTATACGTATCGAGGTTATGCATGTACCATCGGACGGAATCAGCATCTGATCATATTTTTGCGCTCCAGAGAAGCCGAATACCGCTCCTAGAAGGCGTAAAAACTATTGACCCGAAGAGGATGTGGCGCGACTAGTGCACAATTTCGCTATTCCCAACTTTTTTGCACTCTTATAATAAATAATACACGATCAATACGGCCTCGACGTCAGACAGGGCCATTAGGGTAGACGCAGCGCTTTATGGTTGAGCAGAACGTAAAAGGAACGGCGCCTGACAGGCGGAGTTTGCTATGACAATGCTCCCCTTTAGAAAGCAAGTCAAAGCTGTTGGTGGTGCAGGGTTCAAGAGAAAACTTGAAAATCGGCTCAGATTTCGAGATTGTGTCCCTCCTTTGCCCGCCGTTTTCCACATTGACTCAGCTCTCATCGGTGCTACCCTCTTCACTCTCTTCGCTCTCTCTGCTTGGCGGCTAGAGTCAGACGGCGAGGGACCACCGGTTGTGTGCAGAACCGCCAGCGGCGCGCGTGCAGCCCTACCAGGCTGCTGGGAGCAGGTTCTTTGCTATCACGCATCGACTTGCGCCTGCCTTTCGACTTTGTATACTGCCCCTTCTTCGACCTCCGACTTATGGTGGGATCCTCCTTTGACCCTTCCAGTCTTCTTTCATTCTTCTTATGGCACCCTTGATATGTGGGTATGGCCTGCGTGAAAAAAAAGTCGGGAATTGAAAAAGTGGCGGCGGCATTTCTTTTTACATGACTAAGCTCCTCTATTAATATTCACTAGAAACATCACGGTTTCGGTCCTTCCACCGTCAATCAATTGATCGAATTGATTCTGTCTGCCTATTTCCAAAAACCCTCGTTAGGCGTTAATGAATCTAAACTCCCCGAGCCTCTTTCAATCATTTTACTCATTTAAGATGAGTGATTGAGAACTCTACTAGCTTGAATCGATAGGCATAAGAGCAACTTCGGACTTTCAAATATTCAATATACCGGTTCGTCTCCTCCCTATAGCTTTGGTCCCGTGCCAGTGCAGGGTCCGCTGAAGCAAAGAATAACATAATTTCAACCAGTGCAGTTGTTCAAGTCGCTCTTGGTGATCCCTGCATCCGAACCCCGCTGAGGGTCTGGCGCCACTCACAAGAGTCGTCATCCTCGCCTATATCCACTGGTTCTTTTGCTACCTTTATTTTTTCTCGTGCCAGATTTCTTTTTAGCCAGTGCAATGTTGGGCCTGATTCCAACGCCTGCAACACTACCGCGAATCCGCAAGAGATGGCATAGTGTGCCTGGGCAAAGTCCGTACTCCTTCGTAGTACACCCCCCCCCCCTTTTCCCGAACTCAATGGCTACCTTTGAAACAAAACTATAGGAACATCGGCCGAACCATGAGTCTGTTGAACATCAAAGTATAGTGTGCTGTTTTTTGACCCTGCGCCTATACCTGTAAATTCATTTTCTCACTCGTACTGTTTCCTCCACCTTTTCAAAGCACGATTACTGCACGATTCACAGCTGAATTTGGTAAAACATTTTGCCCTAGTAAAGTTATATGCTCTCCAGGAAGCTTTGTAAAAATTGTGGCTGTCGAATGGACGAACATGACGTGCAGCTACCGAATCAGTACGACCATGGACAAATCGTTATTGGTAGGTCGTAAATTTACATTCTTCTACAATTTCAAACTGTACTCATGGGAGGCCTTACTCTTTCTACCTTCTGCTCACCTACTCCATTTGAAATTCCATCAGATATTTCTATGGATTTCATCCTTCTGGTCTCGGACGGGTTTCGAATTTTTCTGGAAAACTGTTACTGATTCAACTCCAGCCCACTGACTGAGCTCTGTTTCTTCCTACTCCGAGGTTATTACTGGATGACCAAACGATGCTGATTTTGTATGGGTGACAACATGCCCAGTTAAAAAGTATAAGATCCGATGTTGCAGTCATTGGCACATTTGAATGGCTGATATAGATCGATTTAAGGAAATACGCCATTTCTTCGACTGGCTAACTACCATTATTATTTGAACTCGTAGAATCGTTTGGGTACCTACAGTGCTAATATTGATTTGGGCATTTGTATCCGTTGAGCTAGTATTTTCCACATAGTCGGGGGAAGTAAAAGGATCTGACCGTCTTTAATGGTCCGAGATGCTGCGCGCCAGTCCCGGGCCGGTGTGTCAAGCATGCCAAAAAGCTCTTCAGCAGTGAGCGATGGCAACAAGGCGGAGCTTATTCGGGAATGCATAAAAGGAATGTGGTAGGATTGCATTACAATGACATTCCACTCACGGTCAACCGTGTCTTGAGCAGTCTCAACAAGGGGGTCGTATTTGGTGTTGGTGAAGGTTAAGAAGCTGTAAAAGGAAATCGTGTTTCCGGAAGATGAAGGGGTCGTAGGGGAGGGGGTAAAGGGTAGTCGTTTCAAACGTTTTTTTTGAGTATTGAGGAAAATTCCAAAAAGTCAGCATGAAGTGATCACAGTAAGGAAATTGGCGCTTCGACAGATGGAAAACCTCTCCACGGCGGTTATGGAGGGAAACATGGACGGAGCTGAAGCGTGTCGGAACATACTACAGAAACAGGCGTGATGGTGAGGGTGGTGGCCGGCATGGAAGGGGGTCGTATCGGATGGACTCTCCCAAGGCTGTGGTGTTTGTGAGGGGTCGTATTGAACCCCTTCGAAGAGGGAATCGTCAAATTCTAGGGAACGGCCCATTGGCCCTGCTTCCAAGTGCATATTAGCTCCGCCATCAGCCACCGCAATTACTGAGATTAAAGTCTATATGGCAAACCAATGCCCTGTCGAACCCTCTCAATTTTCTATCTCATGAAACAGACCTATAGTTGAAAAAGGTCTTTCTCTACTTCCTGTGATTAATCAACATGTTTAGGACGACTTTTCCATGGATCGAAGGATCGATTTGAGGCGAAGTTTTCTGAAATCCCGAAATTACGGACTATCAGCGAGAATCCGTCGCTCTCCAGCTCGTCGTCATCATTGAACAACACACCATCTCATGGAGCAGGTCGAGGTATCAATACAGAGGTTAGTATCCATTACTTCAAAATCTAGTGAACCTAGCGTCTTTGTTGCGAAATTTCAAATACAATATGGGCACGACATCAACCCTTGTTCGCCTCTATATCACGATCCGGAATAAAATAACTGATAGGGCCTAATACCGGACTCTGCCTAAACTCTCTTCCCTTCATTGTCTTTTTTGGAAAAGATTTTCTACCTAGTACACGGTTCTAGCACGTGCAATATTTTCAAAATCGGAGATCATTGATTCTTTAGGCGGTACGAGCCGTTTGATCAGATTGCCCTACGAAAAGGTTAACTGTAAAAGCATTAAGTTGATCTACATCGTCAGAGAAAATATTGGTTGTTCAAAGGCAGCGGTCACGAAATCAAATGTGAAAATGGAGGTGCTATTCCGTGCAGCAGGGATCAGAAGCTGGATAAAAACATCAAAAACCCGAGAAATACGTTCTCAATCTTCTCGGAAGTCATAAGCGGCAGAGGGGTTCACGGCTAAGGTAGTGGCCATCAGGAATAGTATACCATGATAGAAAAGATGATGCCCAGAGGAAGCAAAACGTCGGAATACACGACTATGATAACGGTCTATCAAAGGCTAAGTACACCCGCGGAGGTGGGGCTAATGTGAAGGCGGGATTGTTTCAAGGTTTAGAGCCTGAGAGCGCCGTCAATGGCGCGCGTTCTGCTGCAGCGCCCTTTAGCTCTTGCGTCTGTTCCTGGATTCCCTAAGTTGGCGCATACACCTCTGATGCTTATCCATATTGGGAGGATACTCATCGTCTTAGAAACCCTGCCATGAATCAACGAAAGTTCCAAACTCTTCAAGGAACCCCCACCCCTGAGGCCAGCCGAACCTTTGATGTGGATGGCTTTTATTGCGGCTCACTGGGCAAAGGTCCCTGATGAATGCGAGCTTGAGAACGATCGACCAGTGAAATCGATGCGAAACAAACTAAATGCCATGATTATACCGGAAGAAGCTTTTCTTCGAAAGGTCAACAGCGATGATTAACAGGAGTTGTTGAAAGAGCACCTTCTGTCTGCCAGCTGTTTTCCACTCACCCAGGAGTCCCACACATAGGAGCAAGCACTTCATGCGAAGGTCGATCCACATTCCCTTTCTGGGGAAATTCGGCAGAAAGGTGAGCTAATCTTATTGACGTGGTGAGAACGGATTTGCAGTCGCGCCTTCATGGAAGAATTCATTTTCAATCCGCTTGATCATAGAAGGTAGAATTTACTTAAAGTTACCCTGTGTCATGGACTTAACGACACATGTCGCGATCACTCTTTTGGAGCAGTCTTCTTCTCTCATCTTCATCTGAAAGGGGGGTCAAACTACGCAATTACAAAGGTTGTGCCGTTTATGAGGCTTCAAAGTGCGCGACAAGAGAGTGAAGACCTAGTTGGGGTACTCACCTGAAGATCCACCGCACCTTGTTTGTAACATGTGCCGTGCCCTCTCGTGCGGTATGCTCTCAGCGGGCTGTGTCTCTCCGTAGGGACACAGTCGAGCTCCATAAAATGAGGCCCTCAGTCTCAATGTTTTGATGGCTTCTACTGCTTTGTTTCTTCACTGTCGGTCCTTTCACTATTCCTACTTCTACTTTCTTTTTCGCCCTAAATAGTTATAAGTCCAATTGCGAGATGGTAGTATGATATGATACTTCCAGGTGATTTTAGTGGAAGTGGGAGAAAATGTTCCCAGCGGCTTGTTGAGGCAAAGTTTTCAGAGAGCGGCGTAGTGGTTGGGAAACCAGCGCCAAGTGTTGGGTGAACCTCTAAGACCCTAGCTCTGTGCTCGGAGGAGTGAGGTTAAAAATCATTACTTCCGGTTTCTGAAAATCTCGCTCCCTATAGAATGGTGGTGCCAATCCAGCCATAATGATTTTTTCCGAATAAATTATGAGCCCCACCAAGTTTCACTTACGTAGGCTTGACCAGTCCGGAGGAGAAGGATGTTTGTGTGGTGTACACAGGCTTACGCCAGGCAGACTCCATGCGGTTAACCGGTAAGAGTCAAGCACTGCGACATCGCCAGGTAGTGCATCAGCAAGTGATGGACGGTCATCCGCTCCTCCAACATCTCAGAGCATCTGATTTTGATTATACAAATGAACGTGATTTCTCCGAAGCCGGAGTTCAGTTTAGCGAGCAATAACCAGAATTCAAATTTTGGAAAACCAGCCTCTAAGTGTTAATTTTTGGGATTTCTGGAGTAGAGGCGGAATGCAGTGATCAGTGGAGCTGCTGACCATCGGCACCGCTACGGAGTCAAATCCCAATCTGGCCTTAAGATCTTCGTTGGTGTACTAAGTTTCAAAAGAAAACCAGAAGCCCTTTGATTGCAGACCACATACCACAAGATGATCGCCTCTAAGTAAATCTGGTAACTAGTGATTCATAGCGATAGCTGATATATGGTGAATGGGAGCTGTAGTTAGTGACAACTGATAGAATACAACTACAGCAGACTAATCATTTCATTAGCAGAAAACATCAACATTTTGTGGAGAGTGCCGTCTTTTGTGGTGTGCGGTCTACACTCGACGCATTTCTGGTATTCTGAAACAGATAATCGGATGCTTTGCATGCCACAAAGGCGCCACAAAAAGTGCTGTGGTCCTACCCCATGTCATCCGCAACTCTGTGAAAATTGCGACAGTAATACGTTGTACTTGCAGGATCGAACACTTCCAACGGCCGCCTACAATTTCAAGGTGGAAAGTGGCAAAGAGAACAAGATGGTATGTATTCATTTATTGTGGCTACAAAGTATAATAATTCCTACATGCTTTGAAGTATTATACACCTCCCTCCTTTATTCTATCGCATTTGGGAGCCTCAGCCAGCTCTATTCCTTTCTTTCCCCTTTAGTTGCTTTTCTGAGTGGAGGTTATATAGTGACAGGTGACCACAGTTTTCATGCACACGGTCGGGGGGTCAAATCTCACATTGAATCCCGTCCAGTCCAACCAAGGCTTCCATCCATCCGGGATCGGTCAATTGGCACCGGACTTGCCTGGGAGAATAGAAACAATGACTTTTAAATTGACTGACCTCCGAGTTCTCGAATAGGCAATACCACAGTCAAATGCCTCTGCGATTCTGTATGGAAATAGATGCGTCACGCATCCCGAAAATGATTGATCAACGTCAAAAATTTTATCCCTTATTCATGCTTTATTGGATTCCTTGTAATACTTCCCTTTCCTTCCTGCCCAGCTCCATCAGTGATTTTGATCTTGTTCTTTCAGACAACTACAGAGTACAGCTGGGTGCCCGTGCCGGACAAATCGCTCGTTGAGCGATATATGAAAGCACTTCCCGAAGAGGAACGCCCAATCGTTGGCTCGGTTGGCGAACAAAACCGCAAATCTCGTCTTCAGTTCCAGGTGATCGGTTGTATTCACGTCGCTTAACTATTTGCTTTCAAATCTTAATATCTTGGAAAGTTCGTTCCCGAGCAGGTACTAGTTTCCATTTAAAGCCAGCTGTGAGGACGCGTTCATACTGGCCCTTTTCGATCAGGAGATGAAGATGCGGGAGATCGAAAGATCTTTCTGGAAGATCAATCGTTTCACTTAAACAACAGTAGGGTCTCTTTCATTATCCTTTTTTGTAGAACATTTGAGGTCTTCTCTCGGATCAAGCAATACTATTTATTCCTTTG
Organism: Teladorsagia circumcincta; assembly: GCA_002352805.1. NCBI lineage: Eukaryota > Metazoa > Nematoda > Chromadorea > Rhabditida > Trichostrongylidae > Teladorsagia > Teladorsagia circumcincta. The sequence continues at coordinate 8,796 of KZ347650.1, read as the reverse complement.
AGCGGAATCCCATAATTGCTGATCTCCTAATCTCCCACTCTTCCATCCTCCCAAGCAAATGACATCTTTTCGATTATTTCATGACTTCCTGGTCTTCCCAAGCATAAACTATGAACGCGCCCTGGTTACCCCATTATTATCTACCGTAAACCTACGGAATGAAAAAAGCAAAAGTGCGTTTCAGCTTCCTCTGTACGACTGCAATGTGGACGATGCACGATTCGCAAACGATCAAGACAAAGAAGTCTTCCGACGATTTCTCGAGAATGTCCGCAAACACGTACGGCTACCACTTTCTTGCTCAACATACCGTAACTTGTACTGGAAGTCGGTTGATAATGACTATTTTTAGCTGTTCCTGCCAAATCTGAACGAATTCGTGTGGATCTGTGATTCCACCCATTAATTATACTGCGTCCTTATGGCTGACCAACGCTCCCGGGAATAAAGCCATAAGATTCGGGAAAGTGAGGAGGAGGAGCGGAAGGAGAGCCGCTCTGGCTGATAGTGTTGGGTGGGACGTCCTAAGCACGGTCAACCATCCGTTCGAGCCATTCGAGCGGGGAAGCGCTTTGGCGATTTTGGGAGGGGGAAGTCGTATTTGAGGTGAAACAAGGTTACCACATTCTAAAAAACTGCGAAGGGGGAACGTATTTGTGAATGTTGAAGGGGTTGTGGTGCGGGGGAGGGTGTGGTTTTGACAGGTTTTGGCGATCTTTATGAAAATGTCACGAAAAATGTTTGAAATAAAAAAAAAGAGGAATAGCCGATTTACTAAAATTTATCCCCGAGTGGGGAAGGGATCGAAGAATTTCTGAGGATTTGTGATTGCGATGGTTGATCCTGGTTCAAAGGACCAGGAAGGCATTCCCGGGAGCTGTACCCGCAATAACAAGGCCATGATCCGGCTCATCAATTACCAGTGCTTTTACCTAGAATTGTAATAGGACATTTGACTGGTAACCAATCGCTCGAGATTCATCCGATTGTCGGTTGATTATCCCGCTTTAGTAACAGTCGGGTTGAGACGCACGTCCTTGTCAAAAAGCAGATTTGATACGCGAAAATGACTATTTTTATGTAAGTTGTTCATTATGAGTAATGAATACTATTCTAGGTTATTGGCGTGGGACAGGTACAGGAAATCGCAGCAAAGAAAACAGCTGGAGTTGACACGAACGATTTGGAAGAACTCGCAAAAGAAATTGCTGGCATCAATGTGGGACCGGTGGTTAGTCCAGCATTTCCACACTTCATATTACCAATTTAATTATTCGTTTAAAAACGGTGTTTCAGAAATGCAAGTCGTGCACAGACGCGATACCGGTCGGCGATGTCGGCATCAAGACGGATCATGGGCCGAAGAACGTGAGTGCTTCACTCTAAGGATAAAGTATTAAACGCTTTTGAGGCCTTCTTGTACCATCATATCCTTTCTAAGAGATGGGGAAAAAGACGATTCTGGACGTCAAATTGGCTTCATCTTCAGCCTTGGCACTTCGCGTAGTCTCTATTTTACTCTTCCCTTTCGGAAGCACGCAAGGGTTTGACAACTTATCTTGAATTTAATACCTTGAGAAAAACCTTAAAGCAACACTCCCAGGAGGGTGGGCATGGTCGGAAATGGCTGCAGTCCCCTCGGCCGGTTCCGACTACGCCCACTGCGAAGCTGTTCAGCCTTACACAAGAAGGTGACCAAACAAAAAACCACAGAAGCCGCTAGGAGGGGAGCTGAACAGCTCCAGGGTAGCCGTGGTCAGAATCGGCCGGGGGGATTGCAGCCGTTCCAACCACGCCCACCATTTATGTGTGAGTTGTCAACCGAATGTACAACAATCTGAACATTGCATTGCTGCTTATAGTGCGCGGGTTTGCATTTCTAAGAAAATACATTCAAATAATATGAAATGCACACGTGAAATTTTACAACACTTACAATAGCAAGGAATGCGAAGCGGATGACAGGGGTATCAAACTGAGACATTATTGGAAGTTTGCAAGATATGATGGGGCAGGTGTATCTGTTCACTGTATACTTCCAAAAACTGATATAACTTTGGAGCCGTAAAAATCACCAATTATTCAATACTCTAGGTTTAAGTAGGCGCCTCAACTCGCAACTTATTAGTTATAAATTTTTATAGGATATGTGGCATCCGAACTGCTTCCGATGTGCTCAATGCGACCAATTGCTCGTCGATATGCTTTACTTCCATTACCAAGGTAAGACAACTTTTTTTTTAACATTTTTCATTTGTGACTGCAAAATGCTCTCGCGCTTGAAATTCTTGGGTCAAAATAACCATTTGGTATGAAAAAGGGGGAAGGGGTGATTGTTATGCATCATTCAAAATGTCGCGCTAAACTCTGGGTCAGTAATAACGTGGCCTAAATGCCAGCTTCCTTATTTTCATTATCTCATGATGACTTGAAGAACTGATGACAGACAGCACCGCACTTCATCCTTGTATCCCACATCGACTTCATATTTGACCCTTATATTTGTAAATGTCAACCGAAACCGAGCAGCACTCCAACCAGTTAGTAATTGCTTGATGATAGAAGGCCATAGCACTTCAAGATTTTTTCGCAACGGCAAAATAAAACGCTGCAAATTTTTAATTGGAAGCAGTGAAGTTGACCTAGTGACGAAGTTGTATCTTCTGCTTGCCCAGTGGAACCCTTGGACGGTCTCACAATCTCTCCACATTGCGGCAGACTTTTTCAAAATGAGTGAAAAAACGAACTATTATCGGTCGGCACTGATAATATCACTGTTTGCTCCTATAAATTTGATTCTGTTTTACTGTTTAGGCAAATACTACTGTGGAAGGCATTTTGCTGATCTACAATATCCACGATGTGCTGGTTGTGATGAGGTAGGCCAAAATTTCTTATTAATTTGTTATGTTTATGTTTAAGGCGCGCCAAACAACACAGCCCAAGTACACATGAAAACAGAACAGAGTTTTTGTCTGAGGAAAATGGCAGTCCCGAAAAGAGCTAGGTGACCAACAAGAATTCAAGAAAGCTCGCAACGAAAGAGAAAGAGCAGCTCAAGAGAGCTCACATTGACTAGATAAAGCAGAATCAAAAGGGAAGTCACCAGAAGTCCCAAGTCTAGCCGAGAAACCTCGCGGGTGGGTTTATGGCAACTCTCTACTACACCAGTCGGTGACGATCGTTGCTCCTTTTACTCGCACACGAACAGGATCGCCATGGGGTTCAGTGGAATTGGTCGGTTAGGTGTACCTATCTCCAAACTGGGTTCTTTCAAAGCCGCTTTATACAAGTATCTCGGAACCTAGTTCGTTTATCCTCATTTCATATCTCTTAAGATGTCGCTTTTGTTTTTTCGGTCGTCGTTTACTCGTTAACTGAAAATTACTTCTATTTATAATTTCTTAAAGATGGTATACCTATGAAATAGACAGTTACAATCACACGAGGTCACAGGCACTTATCAAAGTGTAACCCGTGGGCACAGCGATCACCCTACCCTTGCATATGTGTAGAATACATAGTCTCTGAAGCTTGTAGTAGATTTTTTTCTTTCTCAAAATCCTTTTATCCACAGTTTCGCAGTGTTTTCGAGGAGATAGCGGACTATGCGATTACTACAGCATACAAGCAACTACTTACTACTATTACTCGCTATCATTTTTGTAACCATTTTATCCGAATTTTCCACTTTTAGCTCATCTTCGCTCGTGAATACACATTTGCTGAGGAGAAATCATGGCACTTTGATCACTTTGCTTGTCTCAAATGTGATTTTCGCCTTGGCGGTCATCGCTACATGATGAAGAACGACCACCCACACTGTATCGACTGCTATATGAAACATTTTGCTCGGGTTGGTCTTACCTTTTTAGTGCCAACAATAATATCAGATATTCATAAGGCTAACTTCCAATGCAAATTATGGTATTTATTTGAGTATAGAATTATTCCATTATTCTAAAACTACCGAAATTTTCAATGGAGGCGCATCACTCGAAAAGGCCAGAATGGTAGGATAGTGGCTAGAGTGGCGACAGCCATGAGTAAATCGCGGGAGAATAGAACCCCAAGCAACTTCTCCACAAGAACGCTCGGCTGCTCTCAGCACACTTGAGTCACCCGTCTGCTGGTAATCAGCACGAGGGGAGGGGGAGGGAGCCCTCGCTTGGGGCTTCTGGATGAGGTCCCAGCGCTGCTTTTTGCATATTTGTGACTGTACAAAAGAGAGATTGAGCGTATTTGAGATTTCAGAGGGATCGCGTTAGTGAATATGGAGAGAGCTTTCAATTTTTAGAGAGAATACCCAGCACTAACTGAGATAGCACCCTATCGTTATTTAGTAGTAATTATGGCGAATCATGGGCAGAAGCGCTGTAGTGGCAAGCGGCGCTGCTTGCCACGCGCACGATCCGAGGATCAAATCCTGGGAAGTACTTCTTCCGCCGGTGAATCGGCACCAGACAAAAAATTGGCATCTGGAAGGATAAAAAAATTGGTATCTGGAAGTATAAAAAACACTCTGACTTGTACCCTCCATTAGCGTTTCTCCTTTTTTGTCATTTGCTCAAGCCAAAACTCATTCAAAATGCCACTACGATTCTGAATGGGAGTTAAATGCGTGGCGCATCCCATAAAGGAATAGCTAAACGCCAAATGCTTTGCCCTACTTCTTATGAAGAATTATTTGCAGAACTGCGACACATGCAGTCAGAAGATTGGTCCTGACGAGAAACGCTTGAACTATCAGGATTTTCACTGGCACGCCAAGCCGGAGTGCTTTCAGTATGTTGCTCTTTGTTTGAAAAATTTTCTTTAGATCTTTGAAAATGATCACTCGTCTGTAACTCTGTGCTTTTCAGTTGCCGTCACTGCAAAATGGATTTGATCGGGAAGAAATTTATTTTCAAGGACCATCATCTGTTCTGCTCGTCTCAATGTAAGGCAGATTTCGCAAACAAATTGTAGCACTAGGTTACCACCTGAAGAAACGGGTACCCGACAAGAGACCCGTCGCGTACCAAGATGGCAGAGGCGCACACAAGCCGGAGGATGAGTCCCAGCGCGTATTTGGCGATGCAAAACGTACTAGATTTCGTCCTATTTATCTTGGCATCAAATCGCAGTGCGCGCCGCGACTCGTTCGCTGACACGTGTGCGTCTCTGCCACCTCACCGGCGACGGGCCTCCTGTTCGTGACCCGAAGAAAACGCTTTGCCAATCCTTCGCCTTCGTAGAGTATTGATTTATTGACCGACACATCACTTCTGCCTGCTAGATTCGTCTTCTTCTTGTTCCTCTTGTTGTGATATGATTTATGATAAGATAAGTTATATTGTTACGCTCGTCTTCCCCCTCATATTTCCTATGTGTGAGTGTGTTTGTGCATCCGTTGACGACGACGGGATATTGCGGGCTTGTACAAATTGATTGGATTGTGATGCAAATTGCTTCATGTGATAAGTGATAGAAGATAAATTATCAGCGCTGCTGATTTCTTATGAGTTTTATTCGATGCATACTGATAAAGTGATAAACAGCGACTACCGCGTACATAACAATAACATGATATTTTTGACATTAACCGATGCAATAATCACAGTTATGAGTGAGAATCATGAGAATATTGTGAAATTCGCTGCGCTGTGCGATCCGCGGGTCACCGACGCGTGCGGCTGCGGCTACGTGAATGATAAAATCAAACTCCTGTATCATGACCAAATGGTGTAGAACGTTCCAGTCACACAAAGTCGCGACCATCTCTTCCTAGGGAAAGTGATGTTCGCCTTGCCGCATCGCAACCGCACGCGCACTCGCAATCTACTGCGACCAGCACAACAAGCGACACAGATTGAGTGAAAAGAGATCTTTTGCCTATATGTACGAGTCAGAAATGTAGCCACAAACGTCAGGTCCTATCAAATCTGGTCATAATTCGTGAACTTAGGCAATGATCACGGAAGTGAGTGAAAATCATCGGTCGCCTACGATTACCTATTTTACTAAGAACCTTTGATTATTGATTTTCCTTTAGAGAGCTCGTCTTTTCCAATATCCATCCATTTCGACTTTCCGCACCTGTTTTGCGAATCTACATGAAAAACCTCGCGCCTAATAACTGCGTAGGCCGCCTCGCGACCGCGCGCGAGAACGCCCACTCTACGGCAGGGAATTCTGCTAACAGCGCGTGTTTTCTCGCTTTTTACCAGATTAGTTGAAGTACTATTCTGTTTACTGCTGACAAGCGATTGCTGTTGGGAGCACCAGCTTTCGGAGCTTCACAAATTATGACCAGT
>KZ347648.1:14596-25463 GCA_002352805.1 Teladorsagia circumcincta | reverse complement strand
TAAGTGGGCGGAGTTTAGAGTTGAGGGGCGGAGCTTCTTCTAAACTTCTTCTCCGATTTTTATTATCCATCCATCAAGTTAGAGGGGTGACTGCATTCAATTTCAATTTCATTCCAATTCATTTTTCACCGGTAAATTAAACCGCTCTTATCTATGGGATTTTAGGGTATCTCTCCAACAACATTTTTTCTTCGAAGGGTTAGCCTTACCCTGTGTTGAAGTCTTTCTGGAACAAATTCAAAGGAATCCATCCCGAGAAAATCATGATTCTTTTTCACCCATAAATCACTGGCTTGAGACCAATCGTCCACGATAAGAACGCGAAGAACCAAAAAATCGCGATTGTTTTGGTAAACAATTCGAAAAATCGGAGAGACTGGTACGCGTTCAAATTTCCGTCGGAAATCGGTCACAAATCCTAGTGGCGGAAACTTGCTTGTCTTAATGTGGTCACTAATAATGCTTTTTGATCTTTAGACTTACTGTACTTGCATCCTACACTTCTAACGTATCACATTCTATCGATTGTTTTGTCTCCTTCACACGATTCATTCATTGGTCGCCTGATACGTAGGCGTCCCAAGCAGGGTCAACCCTACCGTTGTTACTCTTCGGAAATTTTCTACGACCCCCCCCCCTTTCTGGGCCATTTGAGACGACCCCCCACTGTGAGTAATACCTGTACGCGACATTGATTCCCTTTTGAAAGTGTTGAATCGCGCCCAATGGCGTCCTAGCGATAGAGCGCGTTTGCCGACTGTGAACAGGCGGCAAAGTAGGATTCCGAAATCTGGACGAAGTTTTCTTCTTCAAATTTCAGGTAGCTCCGAGGATCCGGTGGATTTCGCACCAGCGACGCTCATCATTCATAATTAAACCTGATTTGTTCTCAAACTATTCAAAAAAAATAACTTATTAGGCAAAAAATAAAATCCCACTGAGATTTTCACCCTCCTCTTTCTAGGGCTATAACTTCCTTCAAATTCAAGCTTTTGCAACGGAGTTATTTGATTTGAAAAATTCAAATTATCCTCTCTCTAATTGTGGCTAAATTTTCATCGAAAGTTGATTTATTAAAAATTTTGCACGTTGTTACTTTTTTCTGGTCAAACACGACTTTTTTACCTTCAAACGATCATAACTTCTCTCAAAATTAGTCATTTGGGAATCTGAACAGGTATAACAAACTATAGGCTTCAAGCTTTCTGAGGACCCCTAAAACGTCCCTGAAAACCCAGTGCTTCAAAAATTAGTACCGTTGTTACTTTTTTGGGGGGTCTGTGTTACTATTTTTCTAGAACCGCGACTTTTTTACCTTCAAACGATCATAACTTCTCTAAAAGTTTTTCATTTAGAAAGCTGAACACGGTAATACAAACTACAGGATCCAATCTTTCTAAAGACCACCAAAAAGTTCTTGAAAAATCAACGGTTCAAAAATTAGTCCCGTTGTTACTTTTTTCGAGGGGTTTTCTTCAAGCCATTTCCATGAAAGAGCGGGTTTTCTTGGGTTTCACTGGCCGTAACTTCTAGGAAGACCAATTTCATGTTTGACTAGGATGTGCTAGAAAGTTTCGAGCGTGCGCTTGCACTACACTCCTTGCCTTTGGGCGCGCCACGCCTTGGGTGCCCTTCCGATTTGCTGATTCATTTGAAAGGCCATTTAGAACGGAGCGTACTTTATAGATGCTTTAGTATCAGTCATCTTGCGTAAACGTAAGTGGTGGCTACTGGTTCCATTGCCGGCCACCGAGACTACGACCCCTCACCCAAAGTCCATCCAGGTACGACCTCCCCGTTGTTACTCGTAAGAACGCAGGGTTGACCCTGACCCCAAGGCGCACCTCTCGCCTTTGACTCCGCGCGAGTTACCTTCAAAGGTCCATGAACAGGGTTTTCTTGAGTTTGTTTCTCTTCGGAAACCGGATCTTCTTGCGTGAAGCTTTGTGGGTTGTTTCTAGCGATTACAACTGACACATTCATGTTGGGGAAAGAAAGCAAGAAGTTTCCAGGAAGGATCCCTTCAAAGATGAATTTGAAAGTAAAAGGAAAAGGTAAACAAGCATTTGGCATTAATCAGCCGTCTCCGCAAAAGCTATGCTTTGCTAGCTCTGCTTGGAAGCCCTAGTGGCATTCGAATGCAACTCGAACTACACAACAAAGTGCAACAGCCTGCCGATGTACAGGTTTAACCAGTCATAACAATCACAGTAAAAGTTGATCTTTGAGTGGAAGACTTGATTGGCATCAACAAAGGAATCTAATCTGGAATATAGTTCGAGGGCCATGCATTGGATATGGAGTGCCTGCCACTACAGCACTTAATCCACGTCTCGGATTATGCTGTGAGAGTCTATAATAGTCCTCGCTATACAGGGCGGAGGCTAAAAAAGACATTTTGCCCATGTCGCACTTCAACACTTTTTTCTTCACAGAGATTGCCATCGTTGACGGTAGTTTTCAGCGAAAATTCCCCAAATGTCCCTTTATGAGTAGACGCAGGGCCCCATTCACTACCCTCAAAGTCTTCAATATGTGACGTCATCTTCAATGTTTTAGCCTGCTTACATAATTTCTTGAATCGATTAAATGTGGCATAGATCCCTAGGGACATAAGCTCCTACTACGTAGACCCCCTCTAAACCCGCCTATCAAAAACTGTCGTAATGGTACACGATCCCTCGATGGCCTCACTGAGCTCGACCAGTGCGCCGTATTTCCGGGGCAAATTTTTCTGATGCCTCTCACGTAGATGGCCACTATGAAGGATTTCTCATAAAATGAAATGTGTTCTTCAATTCTAAGTTAAAAGCACTCGCTTCGAATTGAGCAAAGTGTGATTAAATCCATTTGAGCACAGAGACAGACGTTTTTCGTTTATTGCCCCACCCTCCTCCCTTGTATATGATGAGCTAAGACTGCCTGTGTGTGTGCGTCACAGAGCCTGCCGTAACGAAACTAGGTTCCACCTGGAGAATCACTTGCAGAGCCTAGGTCAAGTTTGGGATGGGTGGGGCATATGTCAAGAAGCATGCTCTATTTCGAAGAAGGAGAAGAGCGTCGAGTGCAGATCACACTTCACAAGTGACGACGGCGAGGAGAACGTGGCTTTTTTCTTGTCCTCGTCCTGCACTCGACGCTCTTCTCGTTTTCCGAAATGGAGAGTACAAAACACTTATCAACTGGATGAGCTCCGTCCCCAGTGGGCGGAACACGCCACGAAATGGGCGGGGCATGCACAATATGGTTGGTACCGACGGCAAAGTTCCTAGCTCGGCTATGCATAGCCTAGAGAAGGTATTGGAGTGCGCTGGAAAGCTAAGTCGAATTAGGAGCCCAATGACAGTAATTAGTGTGAGTAGAGGCTAGCAAGGAAACGGTCGTCAAATGCTGTCGGAGGGTGGAGCGTGCACCGAAGTGGGCGGAGCAGCAGGAAGCATTGTAAAAATACATTTCAGAATGGCTACCAGCAATCCTACTACATAGCAAAATTCAGCAAGTACAGAGCTCGGAATGCTTCGAGTGTTGACGTTGAAAGCCGCTAGCTCATCCAAAGTTTGCAGTAACTCACCCTTCACTGGCCGTTCACTCATGATACCAGGGAACAGATCGATATCGTCCACATGTTCGTAAACTTTCCTCAAAGCTTCCACTGCGGAATCATCCATTGTAGAGCGAAGATCGTCGAATTTCTGAGCCGTTCGCAGTCCGCACAGCGCTCTTTAAAGAACCTCATCAACCGGCAGTGCTAACAGAAGACATAACAGACTTTTGTGAACATTTCTGCTGTACTCTTTAACCTACAACCACATCTCACCTACCTGTACTTGTTGTACGGCTGTACTCCGTGGTCCCTCGCGCGTTGGATATTCACAGCCGGTAGATCAATCCCTGTCAACGGCCCACCAGGTTTCGCAAACAAATGATTACGGACAGCGTTCGTAATGTGACGATCGAATGCCATACTGTAACCGATTTGCTTAAAGCCGTTGACAATACCACAAAAAACTTCAAGTACTTTCGAAAATGATAAGTAAACAATTGTTTCGAAGAATTACCTCTCAGCGCCCACCAAACCCATGAGCATGGATTCCAAGTGGCCAACTTCGCGTTCGTAGAGTGGGGATGGATCCGAGAAGTGGTCCTGGATTGGAAACATTACTTTTATCATTTTTCCGGGACATTTTGGCTGAACTCGCCTTCAATTCCACTGGCTCGCTCATATTCCGGAATGTGTCGCTCATACGGGGAAATTTTGCCCGAATAAGAGTGTGACCAAATCTGAAAGCCGCTGTCGACATTTCTTGTGAGATTGCTGGATCGCAGTGAGGATCATAGCCTGAAAAAATTTAGTGTATGAGGAACCAAGAAGATCCCGTAGCAGGGCCAACCTACCGTTGACACTTTTCGGGAATTTTTTACGACCCCCTCCGATCGAAAATTTGACCACCGCTCACCACCACCGTGAGGTTCAGGAGGATCCTCCGCAGTGAAGCGGCAAATTTCCATCGTACTGCGGCCTCCCCACAAACTCAACCAAATACGACCCCACGTTGATACTTGTAGCAACATAGGGTTGACCCTGCCCCGTTGTCCTCTTTCCGTTCTTCAATTCATGGTGCTTCGTGAGAGAAAAAATATGCTAAGATGTAATCGACTCTGCTTGGTTTACATACCCCAGTTCAGATTTAGGAATCACCCATCAAAGGCCTGCCACTTTCACAACTTTCTATAAGTCCCCCAAATCACCGATCATCTTCGCATAATCTTAAAACTTATCCCCTCGCAAAGGGGGGGGGGTTCGATACATTGACTTCAATGTCAAGCTCGCCACGGAACGTGCGAAGGTGACTGTGATCAGCTGTAAGTAAGGTAATGCGTCTAGCATAAGAACTCGAAGAATTTCCCGCCTTTGTGATTTCTCTGATTCGTTCCGCAAAACTGTATCTTTTCTGATAAAAATGAGATTTAGTGCCTTCGCGAGCCAAAAATGCTTTAACCTGATGATCAAGAATGACAATATGCACTGCTTTCGGTCTGATGAAAGTGGAAATGAAGGTTGGAACAAGAGTGAAAAATGAAGAAATAATAGAACCTATGGAATTTAGGACCCTGTCCCCGGTTTGGCTGCCTGTGTCAAGGCGACGAGATAACTCGTGTCGAGGAGAGAGTACAGGTGAGAGAGCACAGCGGTCGAGAGTTGCAGACTGGGATGGATATTGTGGCAACCGCTCTCAACCGGGTGTTCAGAAACCAGACGTCCCTTCCTTTGCCGCGCGGTGTTCCCCAGGGCCCACCGCGTGGCGAAGGAAGAGACGCAGACGCGGCAAAGGACGAGTTGCAGCGCGTGCTCTGCGATATGAGACGTAGTACGGTATAGTTTATTCAACCTGACGCCTAACCGCTGCAGTATGCGCTGCGACTCGTCCTTTGCCGCGTCTGCGTCTTCGGCGCGCGATGCGCCGCTCGAGGGACATCCGGTGTTCAACAACTGACCCCCTATTCGCGCACCTTCGAGTCGCGACAACAGTAATTACTGTGAATGGGTCCCAATTACCCCACTTACAAGGGAGATTGTTTCAACAACCGGATTGCGTAACGTGCGTTTGAAGGTTAAGTTCGGGATTGCTGAACGAAATGAAGCTGTTGTACGGGAAATATGAAATGGAACGCACGCGCACAGCACACTTCGACTCGACAACGCTGAGGAGCTAAGGCTCAAAGCTTCATCACGTGATCCGCCCATTAATCAGGTCCATTTCGCTTTCACGCTACTGAAGATAAAAAATTCATTTTCGTCCTTGTCGACAATTTCTTCCCGTATTTTATTACTGGGGCTACACTTCACATATCCACTGACGTTTCAAGCCCATTAACACATCAGTTCGATCCCGGACTCTGCCTTCAAAGTTTAGTTGCTTTCATTTCTGACAACCTTTAGGTAAGCTTCTCGTAGCCAATAGTTGAGGCTAAACTGGCTCAAGCATACCTGTAAAATAACCACTTTTCTTGGGCATAAGGTCATATTTTGCCATAGCTTCACATCCAAGCACAACCGGTAGCCATTCTTTGAAGATCACGTGCTGCAGTTTTGCAATGTTTATGCGTCGAGACTCCTGAAATGTTATTGAATTGATCGTATGAATCTGCAGTTAGCCCTAATCGCTTGCTAATTTAATTCATCTGGGGTATTTATGCTTGTTTTGCGTATTTTGATAATTTATTCGAAACCTACGAAACTTTCGAACTTCCAACATGAGTTGTTCAGTGACATCACTGATTGTCAAAGGTTTCCTAAATCTAACTTTAAATGACATGATGAGGACTCACTGCAATTTGTTAACCTGGGCGTGGCCGCTGCTATGGGAGTGGCAGAGCTTCTTTTTGTCGAGAAAATGTATGTAGGAACGCGAGCGGTTGCGTAAAAATACTAGTTCTGCGCACTAAAATTTTGTCCAATTTGTCTTAAACATATCGCTTCCGTAGGCAGCATTTTTGAAATCATCAATGGCATTGATCAATGGCATTGAACCACAGGGAAGGTAAGAGCGCGTGCTTTCCTTTTTTCCTTACAGCCCGAGTGCAGATCGGTATCGCACGTGACTATGGCTCCAAAAAAGTTGGAATGACAAGCAATTTTTGGTGCTCCTGATATCATCTGATGCCTTTTGTGTTAAAGGCAAAGTGCTCAGACCAACCTGATAAGCCCTTAGAGTGGTTAGAAGTGCTTGGAACACAACTGCAGAAGAAGCGCCACGTTCTTGCACCAAAACGCGTCACTAAGACGATAGCCGTCAAGTATTTTGGCACGCTCCACCAGTTGGGACAGCTCCGCCCTCTTTTCGATATCTTGTCTGCGTCACAATGTTGATCTCCTATGCTCTCCCTACTCGCACTTCTCTATCACTCTCCGCGCTCACATTATCTCTCCTCTCCCTGCCGATCTTTTGACATTCTCCACACCGCAGAGCGAAGCTTCTTATTTCCTAATCCTCTCACTCCTACTCCCACATCTGAGTAGAATTACCTCATCAATTTGATCCTGAATTTTGCATTTGAGTGAGCGATTGCGAAAGCGTGGGTCCAGAAAATGGGGCGTAATTTCCGCTTATCCGGATTTAATTCACGGTGAAGCCTTACCTGAAACAGTTGTTCGTCGGTCCAGAAATTATTAACTCGACGAAGTTGAGCCGCTATTCGATTGTGTTCTCTTAGCAGTATTGTGTGGATGACTGTCAGTCCTGGCTGTTCATTATTCCGTTCATCACCAGCGACAAAGCATCTGCAAAAGGACAAGTTGTTCATTTTTTGTTTGCGAGTTGTTAACTTGGTGTTCCTTGCGTTTGCCTCAAGCATAACGTTATAAATAAATCAATAAAAATGAGACAAAAAATATCTTCGATCCCGCGGGTGAGTCTGTCGCAATTGCAGTTTCCATATTACCACCGAAGAGGCTTAGGGAACGGTATCACCAGTGCTTTCTCATGCTCTGATGTTACCGATATGCTAGGAGTTGTTAGGTATGCTATTACGACAGGCCCTGCCGTGAGGAACGAAGGGTGATTAGCTGAAAATTGATTATTCATAGGGAAAAAGCTATAGCACCTTCTCTGCGTCGAACTAAGCACTGATCTGCAGTCACGCTCTTGTCTTCCTTGCGGTAGAGCTTCTTTGTTGAATCTGAACCAAAAGAGAAAGTTCGCAATCACAGCCATTGAAAAGAAATAAATGAAAATAAATGAAAATAAAATGAGATAAAACAAGATGAAATAAAATTAAATTAAATTAAATTAAATTAAATTAAATTAAATTAAATTAAATTAAATTGAAGGCACTTTAGTGGGCATACGATATTTGGGTGCGAGGTGTCATTAGCGTAAATAGTAGGAGGTACACAAGTATAATCTTGAATTGTTATCCCAGTACTGGGTCGGTAAATGTATCAGGTCCGTTTCGGCAGGGAGGTGAGGGGGGGGTAGCCGAAATGTTCAAGCAGACCGAAGTAATGGAGGTCAGAAGAACCGAAGGGAATTTGCCGCACAGATGAGCAAGCTGAACTCGTAAACTGATTGATACGGGGCTGGGCACTCGACAGGAGGCCTCGCGCGGCGTTATGGCAGAGACGAAGGTGGGCCAGCAGTTGAGTCGAAGCTCGTACTGGGCAGTATGAGACATTATAGTACACTATATCTGACCTGACGCTGAATTGATACAGTGCGCGCTGCGAATCGCCCGCCTTCCCGTCTGCCACCTCGCCGCGGGCCTCCTGTCGGGTACCCCAGAAGTTCGTAGAGAATCTGTCACAAAATCACCATACAATTGATCACGTATGTACTAGAAGCCTGCATAGTGCACGGAAATCTATGGGTTGACGGATCGTGCGAAGCTTCTCAAAGGCCAGTCATACAGCGAAATAAATAAGGAAGTATCAGGCGTCAGTCCCTCTGCGAGATGCGCCACGCATTCTACTTCCATTCGGAATCGCAGTAGCAATTCGAATGTGAATTGGCTTGTACAATGACATGCAGGGTCCAGCCGATGTACAATTCAGTGTTTTTGTGAATCTCCCAGATAAGTTTGTTACCCATCTACCTAGCGCTGTTTGATGGGAGGCTCGGTTGACATTGGTGACACAAGACTCAGGATTTGATCCTTGGGCAGTGCGTCTAATAAGCAGCGCCATTTTTCACTATACCGTTTTCGCCCAATACAACAGTATGACATAACTGATGCATGGTCTCGGTGTTTCCGTGGTACGGTAGTTGACATTTGCACCACGAGTGACCCTTGGTCATAGGGAAGTGTAAGGAGGGGAGCGGTCGTGGCTGTGAGGAAGAGAAAAGGAAGGGGAATCTGGAAGGAGAACAGGTATGGGATCAGGGCTACGGCCATTTAAATATGTAGATCAGTTTTCCTTTCCGTATTTTTTTATGCACACCGTTCACCAGGTCCACTACTTCAACGGATATACATCAGTGCAATGAAACTCATGGAAATTCAACGATTTTTTCCCTTCATGAAAATGAGGTACAACTAGAAAAAAAGTTTTTAGCACAAACCCCAGATCGGTGAAATTCAATCTTCCTTGACTGAACAATCGCAACTGATTCGCTTCGCATTCGGTGGATCCATACACTGATGATGCGTCTAGGAACGCAGTGAGTTGATTCAGCTAAAAGATAGTTTGGTTTTTGTTGAAACATTCTGGGAGAACAGTTACGGCTTTACTCTTACGTTAGTGTTCACAAGTTCCTTTTCATGAGACCTTGAAATTTTAGATAAATGTGATGTCAATACCTGGTTTCTATAGCCGAGTGTTAGTTGCCCAAGAAGACTCCTTGTGAACGGCATGCAACGTGGGCGACCATCTTGATGCGTAGCTGGGAAGAACGGGTCATCTTTACCGATCTTGATAGGGAAACAGTGTATTGATAGTCTTTCCTGCGAATCGCACGATGAGCAGTTCAGGATTGTGTTGTTCGGCCCTTAAAAATTAGTTTCAGAACAAAAAACCTGAGATACTTTGGGAGTGATTTTCAATATAGACTCATGATCAACTCGAAGAACGGAAATCTGCTGGGAAGGGTATGCATAAGAGGCGGTCCCAGCCACCCCCACCGTGCTGAAAGGTTCAGTCTACCAATAACATTCAATGGTGTCATCAGAACCGCACCACCGCATCTGGTCCCGTGATCAATGTCCTTTATAGGAATGTCTTTCATAGGATTTCTCTCATAGGAGAAAATTGGAAGGGTTTTCCGGAGGATGGTATAAGATAGAATTCCACAGAAATCCGCTAAGGATTTCAAAAAGTTTCAGGCATATGAAAATTTGCAACCCTTCACTACAAATCTAGCTTCCCACAGCCCCGTCACCCTACTGCCCATAGACGACCTTTTGACCGATGGGCTACTCTGGCCAGGTCTCTATGGTAAGTATGCTTCCACCGATAACGTACCTCGTGCCACTGGTGAATGCATCATGTCGTGATCGAGGATCTGACCAAACTGCATCAACATATGAGTGAATCGTACGTGAAATTCGGGGGCATCACTGTGCACGACATTGCTGACTACCCTGCTTGACGGTAACTCACGTCCTGATCGCGATTTCGTTCGCGGAGCATCAAATCCTGGAATAACCATTTTTTAATCATAACACCTAAGAGGCTTACAACTGTTATATTATACAGAAGCTAACTACCGATTAATCCGATTAATCGCAATTCACCGCAGATGAAAAGGGTGAGGTGTAGTCGGAAACAACCGTTGTTGCGCTATTTGGTCCACCATCAATAAGAGTGTGCAAATAGAGAGCTTCAAGCCACGTGGGTGGTTTTGCGCCCTGGCCATTTTATTTCAGAAGTTTCCTTGATTTGGGTAAAAAATTAAGGTAAAACGGTAAAGAGCAAACCAACGAAGGGCCAGCGAATAAGATCCCTCCGCAGACGGAACAGAAACACCGCTCTTTGATCGGGAGCGTGAATTTAAAGACTTCCGCAAATTTTCAGCTCTCTCAATCACTTACGGACCAACCAACTCGGCTAGTTCAATTTCCGGAATTAATAACGTACTCAGTCGTGAGAAAAGCCCTTGAAAATCACTAACGAATTTATGGGTGTGCTTGCTGCTCCATATTTTTATCGTTGACGACAGAGACTATTTTTTTGATTCATCAGTAGACACGATTGGTGGTGAGGGTCATGTAGGGATCACAGGCGGTACATCGCCGCAAATTCCGGGCGGAAGCCAAAATAGCCCACTTAGAATGTGGAACGGTTTTTTCTGACCCTTCAAGGCACCTTAAAGCCAGTGATGTCGTTGCTTGAACGTTGTTTAGGTTTTATGGACGCCATTGAAGGTCATTG
>KZ347643.1:0-12661 GCA_002352805.1 Teladorsagia circumcincta | reverse complement strand
CAACACTCAAACAATTATAACTCCCTTCAAACTCATTTTTATTGGGAATAATGAGAACATGACATCGCACAAGCTTTGTGCATCATGATGGATATTAAAGTTTTTTTTAAGAAGTCGCAGACAGTCAGATATTTTTTCTAAAGTTTTCTTATAAGCCCTTAGTAGTCAATCTACCGTAGTGGTCACTTTTTTTACTAACTTAGATCCGGTTTGAAAACAATGGATTCCCTTGAGCGCATTTGTGTGCGTAGGCAGTCAATTATGGACACTACCGCAGCACTTGTCTGCTTTGAGGTGCGCCATGCACTCGTTTGTGGTTAATAGTAGAAGAAACACCCGAATGTCTTACCTACGTATTGCGACGTTGAGCTTTGCGAATACGACCCCCCTTCCGGTCGGTCGAATACGACCCCCCTCGTTGGACTTTGTCCAACGGACGGTTGACCCTGCGTGGAAGCCCGCATGTATACTGAGAAATTCTTACTGTGCACAGTAACGCAGGGGGAGAAATATAGCTTATCAGTAATTCATTAGGGATAACATCAACTGTTCGCTCGACCTTTTCAGAATCATTTCAAGGCTTCGTTTTGTTGAAGATGCATCTGTGACTGTACCTGAGCTCCCTCAGCTTAAAAAAAACGTCGCACCTCTTAGGTAAGTAAGTACATGACACTTGTATACCTGCTCTAGCCATGGACAGTTATGTACAAGCAATGGCCTGAACTTCTGAGCAACCTTCGCGAACTCCTCATGTGGGCAAGTTACAGGGGGTTACGTAGTCAAAAATTTCGAAAAACTGAGCTGAGGTGTGCTCCGGTGTAAACGGTATCACAATTGCCCGGAAAGCGGGAGGTGTGGGTTTGACTTCCGCTTGATACAAGGAGTTTGTCCGAAACTCAGCATCCTTGGGGTATTCAATAGTATTTTCAGACCAAAAAACAAAGAGCAAACTCACGATGAACTCAGACAGCTACCGCTGCACTTTTCGACATCCATTTCTGCTGATAGAATGACCCTCTTGCCAAGCAACATGTTATGGGCGTCGCAAGTGTAAAGGAGCGGTAAGAAAGCGTATATCACTCCGCGACACCCAGACAATATGCTAGTACACTGATTATCCTCAAGAGCTGTTCGAATTAATTTGCAGCTTACATGGTCCACTCTCTTTCCGAATTTTCACTTCTGGAAGGAGTTATGATTCTCGGAAGTGTCAGAATTTCATAGCACAGAAACTTTGGTCGCTATTCAGTCAAAAATCCTCGACGGATCATTTTTAGTAGTTTGACAAATAATTTCAGCACACTCTAGAAAGAGGAAGTTTTCCAGATTAGTGCGTCTCGCTTCCCCCATAACTGGATGGATATGAAAGGGGCGTATCTCTCCCCAAAGTATAGAAACTAGCGTATTTTGAGAACCTTTCTCGCCAACACCCCGGGAAAAGTCATTTCGCATAATGCCGCATGAACCCAAAACTTAACACATTGACGACAGCGCTTCAAACGTAAGTTTATACGGCGCACTGCAGGCCATATGGGCGGGGTATGTATTGCCCGTACCTATTACCTTCATTTTTTCTGCTCATGCACGCAAAATTTGAAGTTTTTTTTGCATTCGTTCTTTGGAACAAAACTGGAGACGCTGCAGATGTGCTGGCCCCAGAATGGTTACGTATGCTTCAATTAGAAGAAGGTTATTTATGTAAACCGCACGAAATCTTAACTTTAGTTAATTTGTCGGTTCCAACTTATCTTCATGAATGTAAAAATTGAAAGAGTAGTAGAAGTCAGTATGGAACCTGAAGGATGACAAGATATGTGTTTTGATGGAAACAGTCAGTATAAAATTACTTTTATGGCCCATTGCAACTATTATGAATCTGACAAAAATTTTCATCTTTCATTGATGTTTCGCGTCTCGCTCAAAATTTTTAGTTGGGAAGTTTCTACCTACTGAATCCAAATCCGATGGAATGACGTGAGGCGGCCGCGCTCGCAAAATCGCGCTGGTCGCACGCGCCCGAAAAAGCCACTCGCATTGTCCTCAACGTGTTAATGAGAGGAACAAATCTATAAGTCTCTTTTTCTCCAAATTGGAATTTATCCTTCTGCAGGAAGTTGCAGCCGAGAGCAAGAGCAGAGCAAGCTAATAAAGTGCTACGTCTCGTTTATCACAGTGTAAGCCAGACACGCATCCAGGTAGATGGGCGGCCGCGACCGATACCGATGTCGACTGCATGAGCCGTGTGCGGAGCTAATCGCCCGTCGCTTGCACTTTTGGCATAGCGATTGCGCAATCGCTTGCCAATCGCGATTGCGCCATCGCTTGCCAATCGTGATTGCGCCATCGCTTGCCAATCGTGATTGCGCAATCGCTTGCCGATCGCGATCGCCCATCGCTGGTCCAAATCGCAGAGTCTGACCGACATCTAAAGCAACACCATTGATGTCTTGAGATAGAAGCGGTCGACGATGAAGCTTTGGATGCCGATCTGATTGCAAATGACAAAAAAAAACCAAGAAAACCGCCGATAAGCCTTCCAAAAAAGGATCCCTCTTGGAATAAGCGGTGAGCATGTTGAACGAGTTGTTCGAACTAGATTGCATCTCTTGGCGGCACGCGGCAGCAAAAAATGCAGCTCCGAGCGCGATTGCACTAATACAAACAATACAAAGGCACCATTTCAAACAAAGAAATATGAAAATCAAACGGATTATGCAAGTAAAAGCAATAAAAATACAGGCAGCATTCTCTCGAACACGCGCAGTTCACACGCTATCGTGCAAGTACCACGCAGTCGCGCAAGGACACGCAGTCAACGTAATTCATCCAATGGCCAAGATTAGTGCCAAAAGCCAGCTTTGTAAGACCCTGGCGCCGTTGTTGCGCAGTTTCGCCGCGACAATGGCACACCTGTGCCTCTTGTGGCCTTCTCTATCCCGCGCAATGAATGATTCTTCCAGTTGACTTCTGCTGGCGGTGTTGCTTTAAGGTAGTGGAAACTGGAACAATGATACTCTGAAAGAGGTTTCTCCCAATCGAGATCTCGTCTTGCTTTCAATTAACGCAACAACTCGTGATCGAATTCGCGGGGGGGGGGAGAGAGTTAAAAGGGTCCATAATGAAGTTGTAGATGGTGAGTTGACTGCTGATAGAAAAAAAGCGATCAAAAACGCCAGCGAAGCCTTTAAACAAGCTTCCTCTCTGAAATGAAGGAAGGGCGGAGCGGTGAGTTTTTTGAACTAGCTTGCTTAGCCGGCATTTATTATTGGCTCTTGCCAGTAAGAAAGCGACAGTCATCGCATTTGCAATAATATAAGCAGAGACATATGCATCAGTACAAACAAAGAAATTCAGTGGTTAAATGAGTTAAAGGAATCCTCTGCGGAAAAGGCTCCGCCCCCATTAGCACGGAAAACGGTACCTTAATGGGATCTTCCACGGAAAGGGTGATCATTTTGTTTTGTGTTAGGATTAGTATTACCGAAATTAACGCTTATGTTCCGTTCCTTTTGCATACTCATGAGGTAATGGGTTCAAGGTATCGTTTTTCTGCGGTAAGGGGGCGGAGCCTTTTCCGCGGAAGATTCCTTTAAGCAAGTTGAACCAATCAGAAAGAGGCGGTATTCATTTCGAGACGCGAGGTAGTTGCAAGCAATCGCGCAAGGACCCGCATTCAAACCTGCGGTTTCCGTGGGGTGACTGGAGGTTGCTGCCCACAGACAGGCACGTCTACTTCGAAAGTATTTCTCACACGCTTTCTAGCACTTTCCAAAGTGATCTTTTCCTATTGTGTTTTCCATATGTTCTGGACTCTTACCATTGGACCTTTTACCCCCATTTGTATCGGAAGCAACAGACCCTGCTGGGACTCCAAGCTCTCTCATCTTGAAGTCCGACATCTTCGTTATTATTGATTTTTATGCTTCTGCCACTAGGTTTGTAGGTGTGATCTTTATTTCGGCTAACGTTTCGACCTTCACGTCCTTTTCAAAGGCCTAAACATGGCTTAAGGGTTGAATTGCTCGCTATTCCACCAAATGCCATGCCATCATCCCTTCTAGCGTTTCTGACTCATCACTGGAATGCAAGAGAGACACCCAAAACATGAAAGATAACCTCCTATTAGATTCTACCGCTGGAGTAGGGCTACACTTGCTTAATATATCAGTTGCGAATGGATATCCTTAAATGCTCTTACACAGTTATGATGTTGAGCACATGCACGTTCGCTTATTGAGGGAACAGCTCGCAATGGCGCATGGACGCTAAAAGGTCACTTGTAGTGGACACACACTCATATTGGTTGCTCATCCTTGGATTTCTTGCTGAAATCAAGAATGCTTCTAGCAACCCTATCCAAAATCTCTGTCTCATGGGCCAGTATCCTGCACTTGATAGTAAAATCATTACCATCACGCTGTTCTACCCTGTGCTGCACTGACGGTGTCAACACATTATTGCACCATTTACCAGTTAGGTGCTCTTTAGCGCGAAGTGACAGGGTTCTACCAGTTCCTCCTATGTATGTTGAATTACAAGTCCCGCACTCAGTCTGATAGAATACTTCTGCTGAAGTGTAGTCTCCAACTTTCTCTTTCGGACAAGTATTACAGCCTTCTGATAAGCACTGCCTCTGAAGTCTGTTCCTGCTGGGTCTGCCGCATTGATTCTCCGCTTGCCCGTAAAAGGTATCGTTGTATTGTCGTTATATCTAGGGTGCGCGCAAGAGTTCATAACACGTACATAAGAATGCGAAAAGTTCCATGCTTACCTCTTTGACACCAAGAAGATCGTCCTTCGTCTTCGCCCACTTACAGTATTTTATCTCAGATATGCACTTCTTGCATGGTTGATCGCAGTGGTACTCGCAGAAGCTGGTTGTGAACATATGGGCGATGAGAATCACAAGGGGGAGAGATAAAACCTTCATTTTTGCAGTGTGCCTGAAATTTGTGCTTTGGAAAAGAGAAGGTTCAGAAGAATGCTCTGTTGTACTAGCGGGGGCTGTACAGCCCAGAGATCTTATGTGTAATATCATTAACGTTTAGGTGCTGGATGATGCTGTTGCAAGGAACGGCCATGCAATCGAGCTTGAAACATTAGCAGAGAGAGAGGATCGAAAGTGCCTGTTATTGAAGCGTCAGTCAACCTTTACCATCGCTTTTATGCGTCTCAAAAAAAGAGCACAGCGGAATGCCCTCCTTTTATACAACGGTATTTCTTCTTCACCATAGAGGAGAATATATTAAAAACCCATTTATCGAAAAAAGTGAGAATGAATTCATAACATCTAGCCAGGCTCTTATCGCTCTAACAGCTTCAGCCGATGTGGCGTCGTTAATATGGATGACACGATAAAATAAATACAGCGTGCTGCAAAATAAAACGAGACGCATCGAAATCTAGAGTATTTGACTTTCAAATGGCACCTTCTGGCGCAACTTATACCACCTGAACCCCACTTGCAGGGACGGGGGGGGGAGTCGTTATGCCCAGGGCGTACATCAGTCAAGTTTTCGTAGTCTCAGCTACCGTTGAATTACGTTTTGCGGTGAAACTCGATATGTCCCCGCGTTAGCACAAGCAGACCCTCCACCACTGTCCTCACCTTCTTGAGGCCACGGTACGGGGTCAATTGCCAAGAAGTAGTCCTTCCTAGTGAGGAAACGGGTCCCCAAGGAGGCAGTGACGCGACTGAAAAGTGCGAGGCAACAGCGCTAAGGCCTTGTCCTGTGTGCTGCTGTGCTGCCAGTTATCAATCGCGGCATACGTGGCGTTGCGCGCTCTCGCGTACGACTTCGACCGTTTTCCCTCTACTCGCAGCACTGTGTCTCTCCGTCGAGCAGCGGCAATCTCACAAGGGGAAGTTTGTGTTTTATGGCGCTTTCTGCTTTTTCTGCCTCATCGCACTTGTCAAAAATACACCAACTTGATCCCGACTCGTGCCTGTAAAGGAAGCATTTGCGTAAAAAGGGAGTGTCAGGAAAATGTATGGGCCACACGAAGTAATAGCATGGCCGCCAAGGGCGCAGCGCTTCCACGACGAAATGTGCGCTAGTTGCTGGGCAGTACTGTAGAATCGCCAGCAGTACTGTAAAATCGCCACGCCCTCTAGGCGTTCCACCAACTAGATTGGTTGGTAATTTGGGCAAGCGTTGCCAATAGCGGCACAAATGGAAACTCGACTGGAGAGACATGGTTTGGGATAGTATCACCAAACTCGTTGCATTAAAGGAGTACACACGTTCGCCAGCCGCTGCGTGCCCTTAAAAGCACGCTCTGGGATTAGGCACGCCCACCTGTCCCCCCCCCGAGAGTAGTAGACAGGCGAACTGGGGTTTATATCACACCCTCTTTGTGGCTTGAAAATGCGATACAAACGCGGTAGAAGCTTGCTCGTTCCACAATCCATACTCTGGCTCGCAAGCCCTCCGCAGTCGGCTGCCACGTGATGCTGCGAGCAGAACGCGGGCGCAGTTGCAGCTGCGGTCGCATTGCGGAGATTTCGTGACACCTCATCTCTTTAGTGATGCGAGAACCAAGTGGTAAACTGGACGCTCTTCCACACCCATTTTACCGCGGGGTGCCTTTAAGCGAAAATCGCTAACCAATGAGATTCAGTTTTGAGTTTTTTGACGGGTTTCTTTGCTCTTTCATCCCCTATAGAACCTATCGTAATCGCTGCCTCCAAGAATACGACGTCATATGTCATCGAGGTAAAGCTTTAAGTGGCGTACCCTCACTGCTGTAGTTTGAAGTTGCCACATAATCTCTTTAAACGGTTTCCGAAGTGGGCACCATGTTTTCGCAGCAAATTATTCTGAGTCCGGTGTGCAGGAAGCTATCACAAATTTTTGATAGATTGAAATGCGCTCTTGGATTTCAGTTTTTAACATACGTTTGATTTAGTCAAGTGTAATCAATTCCACTATAAATATGGAGGGAGCCCTTGTATAGCTGATAGCCGAGGTTGCTCTCAAGACATTTCCTTTTATAGTAAGAGGTAGGGGGAATTTATTATTATTATTTATTCCCCTTAGATTGCCTTTTATTAACTTTTTTCTTCTATAAAAAAATCATGTCACGATGGCACAGATGGTGCTGCTCAGTGAAGAATCTGGTGAAGCATTCGTTTCCATTCGTCTCTAGATAATTTCAGTAGAACACCGAAATTGAATATCTAGAAGCTGATCGGATGCTTTTCTTCGACGAAGTCCATGTAAGGAGTATATAGGCTCCGCCTTCGAGATTAGAAGCGCGTAATGCAGACCACACACAACAAGAGGCGACG
Organism: Teladorsagia circumcincta; assembly: GCA_002352805.1. NCBI lineage: Eukaryota > Metazoa > Nematoda > Chromadorea > Rhabditida > Trichostrongylidae > Teladorsagia > Teladorsagia circumcincta. The sequence goes on along the minus strand of KZ347643.1, from coordinate 5,370 downwards.
GCGTCTGAGCAAATCGGTTACTAGTGGTTCATAGTGATAGCTGATAGTTGGTCAGTAATTGTTGTAGTCAGAGACAATTAAACGTAGCGACACAGCCAACCCTGCCCTCTCAGTTGTTGCTGAGGGGCGTTCGCGTCAAGGCATCGAAAACAAGACCAGCTCACCTGATCGGTGGACATACACTTCTTCAAAAGGATTCGCTGATTTGGATGCGCGATTCGCTCCCAACTTGCGGATCGCCCCTCCCATTCCGCAGATCGATATGCGTTTGATTTTCACACCGGTACGTTCGTTTCGCGCGTCCTTCGGGTATGGCGCAACTGTGAACAATGCTCCAGAGGCGCAGATGCACAGAGCGCCGCGCCGCCGCCTGGTCCCTTCTACTACATGTTAGCACCAGAACCAACTCAGGACCACCTTGAGAAAATAGCTCGAGCATTTTTATTTCGGCCTCAGACTAATGGAATAAAATAAACAGGGCAGTAAAAAGTACTACCTCAATTTCTTCAATACGATTTGCGTATTATCAACCTTATTTCATGCTCCACCCAAATATTCAGCACACAGATTCCTGGCTGCCTAAAGAATAGAATAATTCGCAATAGTTGGATCAAACTTCGAAAACACGTCCTGAAACAAAACGAAGTAAGACCGTGAAGTCTATGGGCACGATGCACAATTCGAATTTTTCAACTCAATTCTCTGAACGCTGGGGAGACGAGGCAAGAGACCTACCAGGATAGGCTTGGACTCCGGATCCACCACCTTCACTTGAGGAGTCGTCATAAGATGCTTCAAGTTCCCTCTGAAAAATAATGGAGTTACAAGAGCGCCGTGCTGCAGGAATAACTTAGAGTGTTAACGAGAGAGGTGTACCGCCTTTCATAACAAGTATTCTGCAACTCACGTACATTACGCGCCGTAGGATTCAACCCCCAAGACTGTATGCTAACTTCAGTCCGGTGCCATTGCTACCGTAATCTAAAAAGTGGCGTCCACTAGAGTTTGGTGCACACATCTTCCCGAAGTTCCCGTCGGGTCATCAAAAAGTTGTTAGTGCTCTTCTAGTAGTAACTGATGAAAATTTCAAATACAAGTGAGGATCACTTAGAAACACGGCGAATGTGGCTCGGGGGGGGGAGAAGAAGGGCAGCACGTCACATCTCTCCAAGACTACGGAAACGCTCAGTTTGAGGAGGGCCGTGAGCCGTTGAAGAGGAGAAGAACTCCGGTGTGCTGAAGCAATTCTCGTATTCTCCGGGGTTCGTTCATGCTGCCTGAAATAAGTCCAACGGGATTTTTCATAGAGTGCCCACCCCACCCCCTGAACCACATTGCGGCGGAACATCTGAGTGGGAATGCTCCAGCATTTCCCACAACGGAATTGAATGTGATGGCAGGGTCGCGGTTGCGGGAAGACTTTGAGAGAGATTGCGAGGATGGAAGGTGATTAAAGCCCGTGAGAATGATTTATCTGGTCATCTTCATCATGCTCACGAACCTACCGTAAAAGCTCTTCAAAATATTTTGCCTCATTGGTTGGGTAACGAAGCCAATTTTATATGACATAGACTGTGCTTATTCCGCTCATGTAAAAATTCTGTGAGGCTCGTGCTCAGTTTTCTTCCTAAGATAGGCTTGAAGGTAGTTTGTGATTTCGCTGCCATTGACATATTGCTGCGCAAATTACAAGGATAAAGTCAAGATACAGCGTTGAGTACCATCCATAAGCACATCGCTGGATGATGCTGTACAAGGAAGGTTTCCATACACCTTGCTTTGATCATGAGGGTTGTGTTTCACACAGCTCCTTCACTTTACATCCTCATTTCGTGGCGAACGCATCGGAAAGAACTTGCTGAGCGTACGTACTAATCCGAGTGAGGCAATTTCCTGCACATTGAATAGTTTATTTTTGTCACTGAATGCAGACATAACGATGGCCTTCGTTACGGAGGTATCAAATCTTCGTGTGAATATGACTTTTAATTTAAAACATGAACGTTCTCATAACACCAGCGTGTATACTAAAACATCTAACCAATTATAGTAACTAATATTCGTGTATGACATGGAGTTGACTTTTTGCACCCACACATTCCTTCCTGTCTCACACTGCTAAGATGTGTTCTCAACTTAAAATTTCACCAGCCGCACACAGGAATAGCTGCGCACTATCAGTTATGCCAGTCGTTAAATGAAAGGTGACATGTGTGCAGCGCTTTAGTTTACGGATGGTTTTGGGTTACGGTAACAATGGCACCGGACTGAAGCTAGCTTACAGTTCCCCCAAGGGGTCGGGGGTCGAAAACCACTTATTAACTTTCTTCCCAACTGGAGATTGCCCTGATAAAGGGTCATTCAATGCATGTATGTAGGTTAAAGCAAACATGCACTTAAAGTGAGGAAAGTATTTGAAAAGATGCCAGCGATTCGACAGCGTTTGAAAGTGGCGGGTCTGAACTCCCCACTACGAGTGTCTAGGCTCCCCACTACAGGAGTCTGGATCCGCCACTTTCAAACACTGTGGAGTCTCTGGTACATCATTCGAAGCGCTGGTACATCATTCGAACCGCTGGTGCATCGCTCTTGCCCAGCACTAGCGAATCGCTGGAAGTCGCAAAGTCTGACATCGGTCTTAAACTGCCTTAAACCTTTCGGCCCTGGCGGTGGCAGTTGCCACCATCGAATTCAAATGTCTGCATTATCGCTGCAACAGCATATTTTCCTAATCCTGCTAGAGTTTGCTTTAGTCAACCTTCCTTTTATTAATTGTGCATTAAACCCGCTGTTTCAATGTGTGCTGCTGTTAGTAATACAAGCATTTGTGTACAAATGCGAAAATGAATCGACGCTTGTCCCCGCAACCTGCCGAGTAAGTGCCACTTTCTCCTAAAATGCTTTTAGTAGACCCATTCTATTATCAAAATTATGGCATATAATGTTGTGCAAGATTTATACTTTTTCGTCATAGCTATGGAATTTGGAATTGCTTCGACATACTCTCACAAATAATGATGGTGGGCTAATTTTCGAAGCTTCTTAACTTCTTCAATTGTAGTCGGGTAGCTTCCAATTTTCACTATAACGTTATTTATGTGCTCGCAAGTGATAAACAGTAGCCAGAAGAAAATTTCCTCCACGGGAAAAAATTCAGGTTCGTAAGGGTTAAAGCAACAGTCTCAGGACGAATTCGAGGAGTGAAGCGGTCGCTAAAGAAGTTGTAGGTAGGGAGTTGACGGATGATGAAGAAAAATAGAAAGAAAAACGCCGATAAGGCTTTAAAACAGGGGCCCCTTTCCAAGGCTTAGGAATGAAGCGAGAGGCGGGGCGGCCGAGCTGTCTGAACGCCGCAGTAAACGCGCCCCAATTGTAGTAGCTGCCGAATAGCGATCAATCGCTGTTGCCAACTACAGGCCGATGTCAGACTTTGCGAATCGCTAGTAGCGAATCGCGCGATTCGCAAAGTCTGACATCGGCCACAAGAAGCAACGGACCTCATCCAGCAAGGGAAGGGGCATGGTGATTTAAGGCGCGTGGGGCGTTTAACCAGAATAGCATATTATTTCATGTAAACGTTTAGGACTAAGCCGTAGAAGGGAGGGAGGGCCTGCGTCCGAGAGCAATCCCCGTTTCCCTCGGGAGGAGGGTCTTCCTCCGTTCCTCTAGGCCTAGTCCTGGCTGCTCAATAGGTGAATATTACTTTTAATAGACGTTTATGTCATCCAGTACAAGAAAAATACATTACACAAATGCCCAAAAACCAGGATTGAAGCTGATGGCAGCTCGCATTCGAAGGACTCCTTGAGCCAAACTGGCATTGGAGCACACAGTGCAGCGCAATGCCCGCTTTTACCGGATGAGACCAGAAGAACGTCAGAAGTGCTGAAATCATCGTCTGCGAAACGCAAACGATGATTTTAGAACATCTGAAGAATAAACCAAGCGAGGGAGAATTTTTTGCTTTGGAGGACCGACCTGAGATACTCTCAGTGGTCCCAAAACGTCTCCGCAGCTGACCAAGCCATCACCACGGCAGGGAGACAGCGGCTATGCCCGGTGCCGCCCATTCTAATCCCGCATCCGCCCATATGATGCCGCTCGTCGCCCTTCCTACAGCTTCCCGAGTTGAGTTTTTGTTCAGTTCCATTTCAGTGTTCAATTAAGGCTAGTGCTTCTCCCCACCCCATTAGCAACAGATCTTTAGAACCCTCCTGAGACTGTTGCTTAAAATGATCTCACGTGCGCTCTCTCGCATAAACAGTAGTTTATGGCTGCTGGGTCTAATACATTCCAACTTTTGCCACGCTGTGATTGGCTCACCTATTCCGGAGTCCCTCCTCCTTCCAAGGCGTAGTCTTTAGGCTCTCACATTCTCCCTAGGAATTTGTATTCAAGCCAGGCGCTATTCTTAGTTGCTCTAGTCATTCGCGGCAGAGAAGATGGAGGAGAATTCAAGTAGTCACGCAATCTCTCGGACCCACAGCCAAACCAGGGGCCCATTTGCGATTTCGGGAGAAAGTGTAGGGTCGCATTCCGGTCGAGAAAGGCCAAGGCCATGTGTAATACCACAATCCCTGCCCACGAATTTGTTGGTAAAATGTGCAGAAGAAGCAGAGTCGCAATCACCTGTATCACCTGTCGTCCCGTTGATCATCGAATTGCTCGAGCGTTCGCCAGCAACGTCTCCATTCGTCCCTGTCGCGTGCCAAGTTGTCCAGTGGACCCTCCTCGCTCGAGAGACACGAGGCGTTTCATTCCTTTCGTTCAGAGTTTTCGTGAAGAAGTCTTACCATCGGGCCGGCGGTCTTCCAGGTGTTCGTTTGACGTCCCGAGGGATCCAGTCGGTAACCGCTCTGGTTCAGAGGTCATCACAAAATCGCATGACGTGTCCGGCCCACCTGATCTTCGATTCCTTGGCAAAACGGCAGCGCACCTGATATTCGACCGTTGGGGTAGTTCGGAACTCTGGATTCCCCTCTGGATAGGGTGACTCCAAGCATCGTCCTCTCGATAGCTCGTTGGATAACGCTGACCGCATGCTCGTCCTGCCTGCGCAGAGTCCAAGTCTCTGAGGCGTAGGTTAGGGCAGGAAGGACTACGGAATCGAAGAGATGGGCACGAAGCCGGATGTTCTTCGTCTTCTTCACTACTCCCTCGATGTTCTCGTACGCTCCCCATGCCGCTCTTTCCCTCCTGCTCAGCTCTGGAGCTAAGTCGTTCATCATGTTGATTTCCGACCTAGATACACGTAGCTGGAGCATTCGGAGATGTTCCTTTCGTTGAGCGTGAATGGGGCATCAGGAACCAGGATTTTTCTCATAAACATCTCTTCATCAGGTTCAGCTGTAGACCGACCTTACCACAGGC
>KZ347642.1:33669-44851 GCA_002352805.1 Teladorsagia circumcincta | reverse complement strand
GATAATAGGTACAAATCTTATGCAGGGTTGATCAATCCTAGAGAGCCATCAACTTTATATACAAATTTACTAGGAATCTAGGAAACCTCCGGATTTTCCCAGCCGATCCCTTATCGCCAATGTTTCCCCGTGAAGCCAAGTTTCCTGGATTTCAGTCGCTGATGACTGCGTGTATGTGATGCTGTGTTTACGGCTGGTTGACAACGAACGTTTCAGTTCATTTCACAACATGTTTTTCAGTCTGACCTTGTTGTTATGTCTGTTTTGCCTTAATTAATGCATACGGCTGCAGAAGATATATATGGTGAGTAGCTAGGCTGTTACAGCCCTCGGCCATCTCCAGAGTTCGAAGGAAATGCGGATAACTTCGTGAATAGGGCTGACCTGTACGTTCGACGAATTTCTGCATGATCGTTTACTGTCGTCGAGAAGAAAGTCGGTTCTGCGATAAATCTCGGCGATCGTTGACACATTTCTGGAAATTTCTAAATGGTAGAAGCTTTACTTTTAAAAATATCAGTTGCTTGGACGCTCAAACAGGCGAGGTTTTTAACGAAAAAACGAGGCCTCGCGGGAATCGGAAATCGGAAAGCGGTGTGGAAATGAAAGAACGGTGACCAGAACCGCCGTAGAATGTGCCATTTTCGGACGGAAAATACGCCAGTTTCGAGATCAAGCTTCGAAAGAAGGCTCAGGAATGAAGAAACGATCAAAACACACCCCCCCCCCACCAAAAATTCCAAATAATCCTGACAATTTCAGGACAGGTTCCAGACTACATAGAAGGACTTCTTTACACGTCTGAGAGCGGAAACGAGCAGCCGTTGATGCTTGACATCAGTGAAATTGGGCATACACAGTGGTCGAAGAGGCGGTTTGTGCCGAAGGCAAATACTTCCTCATGTAGCAGCCATGTCAAGCAACTAATTATCCCAAGAATGCTGAGTTGTGGGCAAAAATTTCTCCCCAGCCGGGATCCGTACCCGGATCTCTTATGATGTTGATGCAATTAATTATTTATGTCAACATGAGAAGATTAGAGAAGGAAAGAAGGATGACGGTGGCAGCGCTACGCAGCTCGCAATATCTACAACAGGCTATAAGTGGAACTAGCGAAAGTACACCCTCACACCTATAGAGGACAACAAAATTAGCGATGATCGAATATGACAGCTAGAACTTTTATAGCTAGCGCAACTGAAGATCGAAGAACTAAAATAGTGTCGGAATTTCAAAGAAGTCCTTCCCGGAAGAATTTTGCACTCTTTTCAAACATGAATGAGTGAGTTGTGATCACTGGAGGCTACATACAAAGATTCACGTGCAAAGATTCGATTTCCGAAGAAAAAGAAACTCACAAAAACACACTCTATGGACAATCGAATGTAAGTAGGGCGGAGCCAAAGGAGGTGGATACCCGACAGGAGATCCGTCGCGCGGCGAGGTGGCAGAGACGCAGACGGGTCCGTGGGCGAGTAGCAGTGCGCACTGTATCGACTTAGCGACTACAATTACAAGTACTACAATTCTTACTGAGTAATGTGTCATCGTAATGATTTTGGGCAGAATAGTTATCTTGATGCTGCGTCCCCATGCCGAGCGGCAATAGCGCCAATGGGTTAACAAGACTAAGCAAGTCCCAGCGACATCAAAAACCACCATCTCCATCATGCGCAAAAATTCTCATCAAAAACAGAAGTTTTCGTTTCAAAATACCTGGTTTTTTTTGTCTCACTGACAGAAATTTTGCGACAAGCTGAGATTGCGCCAACGCTATCGCAAGATATGGGCCGGGCGCACGTCAGCGACGGAGTCAGAACCATGTCAAACATTTCTTTTTTGTAATGAACGGGGCTGAGCCTTACATTAGTGGGACTACAGGGTGCGTGGGCAGTTTTCATCTTCCCGGACTTTGCCCTTTCTTGATAGGCTTGCTAAGCCTGAGGGGTGCAGTGAGGCTGGTATCTTGCGATAACGTCAGTTAGCCAATTCGTCCAGTCTAAGCCTCAAGGCACCCGCGAAACGGAGTCAGGACTACTACTTATTTGGATCCAAACCCCTACAATTTGTAAATTAAAGGGATGAAATGCGAAATGACTGTAGAAATGTGAAATGATTATAGAAAATGTAGAAGTAAGTAATCCAGAACAAACATGTTTAATACAAATGCACGTGACGTAATGAAATACAAATGTTTTTTAAATACTACAATAAACAACTAAAAAGCGATTACACACTATATGATACAAAAATAAAGGACCACTAATTCCCACAACAAAGTACACTTCAAACATACATCGCTGGTAAAATTTATGCATCCACCCATAAATCACTAAAAAAATTCGCAATTCATGATAATTTTGAAAAAAAAGTACCGAAGGAAATGTGACAAATCTTTTTTCTCTTGCTGATTTTCAAATGTTAATTGAAAACATTATGGAAAGAAAAATATTTGGAGAAAGAACGGTAAACAGTATGTAAAAATTAAGGAGAACAACCCTACTCTCACATGGCTGAGCTATTGGTGGCTGGATAATTCTTACCTGGAGAAGGAGGAAGATGTAGGAGAAAAAAAATGAAAACTAGTATATACAATTGTTATGTACTGTAGGCCGAACAAGGTCTTGATGGAATCTTTTTTCACTGGCGTTACGTTTCAACCAATTCATCGTCTTCAGACCTGGACATGGTCTGAAGCTTCTTGATTTGTTATATTATTATTATAGCATACAATGCAGTATATACATCAAATGCCGAGGTTTCAACAAAGGACAACATGGAGTCTACTAGGAAACTAAAGTCATTAGGGACTTTAATATGGAGTATCCAACATTTCAGAGCTACAATAAATCGTAAGACATCCAAAGCCAGGTTAGAAGCGCGGGCCAGGATATAAAGTAATGCGTGAGAAGAAAACTGCCAGCAAGTAGTAGGTTGACTGAGAACCGCGTTAGTCCAGGAACTATGAACCAATACGCCGAGTTACGCTATGTGCGAGTATAATTAACTGCATTATATCAAAGCAGTAGTCGGGCAACCGCGACAGGATGCGACGAGATTTCACATGCGGCTGAATTTCAATTCAGCCGTTTTTATACGTTCTTTGTGCTACTCGTGCCTATTGCCTGAATAGAAGACTTCAATCTCTTCTTATGAACTCTTTGTGCAAGAATGTAATTAGATTAGAGCTATAGCGTGAAATGTAATGCATCTCTACGTCTCTTCCTCAAAAGCGAAATCTTCTCAAGGAGTTCATCAGATTATTTAGTACCAGTGAAGCTTCAGTATCACTGGAGGACCTATTGATTATTAGGGCTTGAGACTAACGTGTCCAATAGTAAGATTTCATCTAGCTGATATTTTTCACTGAGTACTATCGTTTGATGCGTACCCTCCCCTTCAAAAAGCGTGAAAGTGCCGGATGCAGACCGCACATCATAACTGACGTCGGCCGCGAAAACGCGTCGTTGCCAACTGCCACGTTTTTTTTTTGCTGACGTCGCCAGTTGTGGTAAACGGTCTGCACCCGACACTTTCTCGTATTTAGAAGGGAAGGCTAAATAGCATGCCGATATTAACACCGATATTTTCAATCGATATTGAGCACGTGGCCCTGAGGAATATTCACTTCCACTCGGCACCCAATCAACCCTGTGATTCTCGACCTCATTCGAGTCCTTCGCGCAAAACCGATATTCTCAACAGAGACTTGGCGAGAACCCCGCCCTTCTGATCGGCCCTGCCCACTACGGTGCCAACGTTGAGCCGAGCCTTATCCTCAAATACACACCCCCTAACCCATCCGGGATACTATCTCAACTGTTTTCTTGAGTCAAGTGAGCCATTGGGCGCTGGACAAACAAGCATCCCGAACTACTGCTATAGAAGGGGTTATTATTATAGAGGCACATTCCGCTATTGTCCAGGCCTGAGTTACTGCGGCCGAAATTAAAAGCAGATTCGGTAGTTAGCCGACCAGCATTAGAGACGCCGAAGGAAAGAGCTGACAACTTTCGAAAGCACGTTGCACGCGGGTGCCCGTCAGGAGGCTCGTCGCGCGGCCTAGAAGACCGAGTCAGCGGGCGAGTCACAGTAATGTAGTGATTTCGCGTCAAGTTAAATACAACGTACCATTGTACGTCCCACACGTGCTGCTGCCCCCCCCCCATCCAATGTCATTTTCAACGATGTTTACTACAAATGGTGTGGACCTTGCAAGAAGTCAGACGTGAGGTTCTCGCTGCCAAGGAAGCGCCATGAAACCTGACAAGGCCTCACCTGAGGCAGGATCCGTTCTTGCTGCTGGGCTCACTCCCAAGTGACTGAATGGCAACAAGAGCTCAAGCATGATCGACCATGATTTTTTTTCTGGAATGGGAGTGAATATCAGGATGAGGTCATCCACAGTAACTCTGTGGGTCGTGTTTGAAATGGACAGCATGAGGGCTCATTCTGGAGGATCTGGGCCTAGCTCCTTGGTTTTTCTTCACTATCGCACCACTTATTGCGTGTATTTTCATATCCGATGCAACCAATAGTTGCCTCTAAACTGCCAGCTGCCTTTGCACTGAGGTATTTTTCTGGTTTTGTAACAAGGTTGTTACGTAGACGATTTATTACGGCCATTTATTTTCAGGCCTAAAGCCCTGTTAGGCTTTTTGAATTGAAGAGACAGATGAAGCGTGTCGACCAATACTATTTTTGTACCTAATAACCCAATGGTAGAGAACACGAAACACGACGGCTATGAATCATACCGGGATTTTAGGATGAGGGATGGACGGATGGCTGGAACCCCACTGCATTTCAATTTGTCTACTGTAGGCTATACAAGGCATGATCAAAGTGTAGGAGAATCTCTATATATTAGGTTTGAAAGAAAGTTCTGAAACACTCATAGCCAAAATTTGGAACTCATTTTTTATTTTCTTTTATTTTAAGAACCTTAACTTACTGATCATCAGAGTCAGCAACATGACGCCAACATTCGGGCAAGTGGTTGATCCACATTTCAGAACTTCTGTAGAAAAAATGTGGCACTAGTATTTGCGGTCCTTCTCGTCGTCGAGCATTTTGTTCTCCAGGTAATGAGCGAGAGAGCAGGAAATGTGGAAGACGTGTGTGGATAGGTTTGGCGAATATGACAGATGAGCAACCGCAGTCCAGCCTTGCTTTAGAATCTTCTCACTTGAGACCGAAACCCGCGCCAACGCGCGTTGCCATCAAGCAGACTGACTTGTCGCTCTATTCCATAGTTTTCTGCAGTCGTTTCGAGCAGCTAGCAGTGTTCAGCCCTTGTCATCGTCGGTCCTGCAGACAGAACATCACCCATGGGAAATACCGTCAAATTTCCAAAAACTTGACAGCTTCACCATTCCCCCATAATCGTCAGGTCGAGGCATTGAAACTCTAGCTCCCAATACCCCAAGCCGCTAGCATTGAAGCTCTACTCTTCTTTGGTGTGGTGAAGAGACATTAGACAAGGAGGAGATAGAATAGTCAAGACAGCTTAGCGACGAGAGACGCAAACACACCGTCGCGTAGCACGTTACATCGCGGTCAAGAGTGGGTAGGCGCGGTACCGCAAGTGCCAAAGCTATGGCACTATGTTGGGCACGTTTTAGCGCCTTCTGTGTGGCTCTACCCCAATTCAGAGAGCGATAGATTCCCCCAACTAAATATATCTCAATAGGCAATCCTAGTATTGTTTCCTGTACGTGGTCTTGATTGCCATACTTCCTCCGTGTCGATCTCCGATTATATGCCTTAGAACGTCGCTCATGCGAAAGTGCTCTGGTGTTTTGCACGTATCCGGGTCCGTTCTCAGTTCATTTTCGTCTTCTGGAAGCACATGTTCCATGAAAACAGAGGGAATATAAAAGAAAATGGAAGAGGTATATAGTGAAACTCCTCCTGAGACTGTTAGGCACTTTGCCTTTCCATCATCTGATAGAAAAGGTCGATTGGTCAGTCTGGCCATTTAAAATGCAGTGCAACCTATCTATGTGCCTCGAAACACTGAGTTCAAATCCGCTCTCGTATTCTGTTGAACGAATGAGGCTTTGAGGCAGGAAAGTGAAACGGTAGTGACTTTTACTCACAAGGACGTGAGATCGGCTCCAATGTAGGTCACTGCTTTCCTTTGAAGGTACTAATAAGCAATTTCAGAGCGAGATGGATAAGGTCGCGTCCATAGTTTGCGATCGCTCCACTCAAACGCGAATAGCACGATTGAATAGCTGACAATGAAAACGACCTCATGGCAGGGTCAACCGTCTATTCGTACTATGCGAACGAGAGAGGTGCATCTGTTGTTTCGGAAGGGGGGGGGGGCACGCATTTTGGGATAGAGCAAGGTTTCTATAGTGGGAAGCTTGATGGAGGTCGTTAAAGGGGTTACTGGACGGGTTTTTGACGAATTTGGAGGAAGTTTCACCAGCGTAGTAGTGAGAATTAGACGAAATTGATGGATTCACCGCTCCATGATACCAATTCACCCTCGCTCATCCCCTCCCCCACCCCTCGGCGGCCATTTTGGAGAGGAAGTGGTTGGAGTTGGGTGTATCCGATTGATCTCAGAATCTAATACTAAAGAAACAGCCATGATGATGAGGGTGTGGTCGGGGAAAAGGGGAGAGGGATCGTATGAAGAGAGCTTCTAAGACCGATGGGGGGCATCGAGACTAGGGAATGACGTGAGCACCATACTGAGAAGGGGAAACGCGCAGTCACGAAGCGAGCCATGGAGAGGGCTATGTGCGGTGTAACGCTCCAATGACACCATCCGCGCTCGTACGATGGGTTAGGACGTCCTGGAAGCCATCTACAAATCCAAGCGGAGGTGAGCCGGTCATGTGGCTAGACTCACCGATGATTGCTGGACTAAAAAAGTAACTGACTGGTAATCAAGGGATAAAAGAAGGCCCAGAGGCAGACCCCCACTCGATCGGCAGACCCTCTCATAAAATTATACGGCCACGTGGCACAGAAGAGCCCGAAGCAGAACGGCTTGGAAAATGTACGACCTGCGTTTCTGGGGTGACCGGGACGAGTAGCGGTTGAGAAGTAGGAGCTACATGACAAAGTAAAGGTTCACCTAGCCTCACGCTAGTACTGCGCAAGGCTTTCGAAGTATGAAGGAGCGACGAAATTCAAAATAATGCCCAAAGTCGCCATAAACATAACTCTTTCCGCCGAGTCGTAACTTTAATTTTGATTCGATTTTGATGAACGATTCACCAGGGTCTTCATTAACGACGCTAAGAATAGAGAGCGTCGAAAAGCATTCAAAAATATCGTCAGGCCCGAATTTTCAAGCTGATACATAATAGCATTACCGAACACGATGCTGACACTTACCAGCACATGTTCTAATTTGCTAATCTAGGTGGGAAGCTCTCAACAAGAAGCTCTCCGTGAGGGAAATAATAAATAAAATAGCACTGCAGGTGTAGTAGCACAGCATAGAAAGAGCATTAGCATTGCCCATTGTCGTATCGTTGACAACAGAACCAGCAAGCTTTTCTCCGAAGAGAGGAAAAAAATTAGTGTTGCGGAATGGAATGAATTAGTATACTGTCGAGACGGATCTCTTGCATCACCAGGTTTCTGCCTAACAGGGGAAGGATGGTAGGTCGAAGTGGCCGTTTGAAATGAGATGTATACTACTTGATGCCCCTTTGATGCTGATCCCTTCGATTCAATTCGATTTATGAAGCAAAACAGCGTAACGGCATTGTGCGGGACTCACGGTCAAAACATCGTGGGATCGTCCTTTGTCGAGATTGCTGTTTTGCTTTCTTCAGAAATTCAGTTGAAAAAGCCAATAGCAGCCGTTTAGCTGTTTCCCTAAAAAATGGAAAACAGTAACCACGATGAGGGACCGACCCTACGATGTTTTCACTGTGAGTCCCGCCCTTTGCCGTTGCGCTGCTTTCCTCCATAACTCCGTTCAGAGAATCGCTTGGCAGATTCGGGAAGCAGATTTGGAATCAGCGTTTGAAGGCGCATCAAGTGGTATACATCTCATTTCAAACGGCCACTTCGACCTACCATCCTTCCCTAGTAAGGTCGATGTCAGACTTTGCGAGCCGAGCGACTTGCTACCAGGGATTCGCTAGCGCCTGCGGTCGTGCTGCGGCATCAGCTATTGGAGCGATCTGCTGGCCGCGACGCGACCACAGACGCAGGCGATTCGCTCAATTCGCAAAGTCTAACATCACTAAGGTCGACTCGCACTTCATCGACGACGAATCGTGCACAAGAAATCTTTCAAAACAAGAACATCCGAGGCGACGCAATCGGCACGGGTGTTAACGTGTTAAGGTCCAAATAGAGTCAATCAGCATTGCGCAGTTTCTAAACTTTTTTACAACCCCTCCTTCAGAAGAGTTTCCATACGACTCCGCACCAGCACTATTAATCGTGTGGAACTCCTTCAATACGACCCCCTCCCCCATCGCCGACAGCTGCCCTCACTACCATCGCTGTTTCCACAGTATTTGATCCTGAGACTAGTCGACCCATCCCAACTCCTCGCTCACTTTTTCCCTCCAAAACGGACGTCAAATGGGGGAAGAGGGAGGAGGAACACAGTATGGCTGAAGGAACCACAACTGTTCCAATTCTTCCCCATTTTGCACCTGGTCCCTAAACTTTCCGCGCCAAAGTCACCGAATAACCCGTTGATCACAGCCCTCCTCTGCTATCACCACGAACGTTTCAACATCGGAGAATGCGATCCCCGTCGAGGACCCCATTGAGCTCGACCAGTGCACCATGTTTTCGGGGCAAATTTTTCTGATGCCATATACGTAGATGGCCATTATGAAGATTTTTTTTTGTAAAGCGAAATGTGTGCTTCAATTCTGATGAGTTGGGACTATTCGGTTTGAATTAGGAAGCAAAGGGTGATTAAATCTATCGAAATGTGGGTACAAAAGGGTTTTCTTACTCCCCCCTCCCCTGTAAATTCGCTAGCTCTGAAGTTACTTGAAAGCTACGTTGGGCTCTGCTAGTCCATAAATAAATAATTATCGCTGTGGGGGTTCAACTCTGCGACACCAGCTCGGCTGAACTCTTCAGCGCAACTCTCATAAAGGCCACGTGTTGTTTGGAGCGGAAAGGGTGGGAGCAAAGATCTGTGGTCAGCAACTACGCTAACTACTACTTCGCTTCACTGACTACATTGTGATTATAACACCAAACACCAAGCACACGAAGCGAATGCTGATTGATTTTGACTGAAAAGTTGATCTGCAGTTGGACTCAAGGAGAAGATTTTCTTCCTAGACAGAATAGACTATCTAATCGTAAGCCCCAAACGCAAGGCGATTCGTGTTCAGCAGAAGGAACGCCCATGATTTTTCTGGCTGTATCAAGCGGTGAAGATCGACATGACGAACGGCATGAATAAGGGAACACGGCGTGAAGAACGGAGTTACAGAAAATTGAAGGAAACGAGAAGCATCCATATCTGTGCCCATTAAAGGAGGATTCCAGAGAAAGTTGGGAGATCAAAGAAGAGAAGACATGGAAAGGGAGGTTGATGGACTACTTGAAGGCGGTCTTTTAGACCGCCTCCGTTTGATGCTCCCTCCTGCGCTCTCCGCGGATCCCTCCTCTCTCCAAGGCTTAGTCCCTGGGTTCACCCGTTCTATATCGTCTGCGTCTCCGCCGTTCGCGGCAAGACCATGGGCGAAAGCTCAAGTAGTTCGTTAACCGAAAGAAAGACCCAGCCAAAAGGCAGGGCGCCTCAAGGGTGCAGGACGAAGCGCGTTTTGCAGTGGAAGGTATGCCCAGCGGCCTCACAGGGACATACCCGCGCGCTGCCCTTGACCCCATCCCCCCTCTCCCTCCGGCGTATGATTATAGAGAGCACTATCGTTAAAGAGTGCAACATCGGTGAGAGCCGCATCAATGCGGAAATCAATGGGCAAGGAAGGGGCCTCATTTTTCGGGATCTGGGCCATTTCTCATGGTTTCTCTTCATCCCGACACCACCGACCACCTCAACCTAAATTCTCACGGGGCCGCCTTCTAATCACAATCCCGCCATTTATTACAGAAAAATTATCCTGTGGTTCTAATTCATGATGAAGGGTGTGCTTTTCAAGTTAGGTGAGTGTGACCGATCCGTTTCTTCCTTGTTCCTGTCCCCAAAGAGGGCAAAGCCACAATCAAAGCCAGCGTTTCAGGTTAGGTTTGTTGAGATTTTGGTCCGTGGGTTCTTCCTGAAGTATCGAAAAGCGCGTGATATTGGGAAACTCTAGCACTTCCCAATTTACTTCCTGCTCCATATCCATTTAACGAGTGTAACCTGACACCACCCAGAGGGCCTTATGGAACGCTCTTCGTCATGATATCTGTAAAAAACTATGATACTCAGTTCTCTTCGAGGGACGTTGGTATTTGTCAAGTCCATATCCTCACCAGATTGTGCCCCGCTTTTCCAAAGCGGTTTTTCTCTGGGCGAAACTCGGGTTCGGGAGGGGGATCCACGCAATGGCGCAGCGGCTCTTTTCGACTGCTCCTCCAAGGCTTAGTCCGCCCGCGTCCGGCGCCTATTTTGGAACTGTCACGTAATGGCTAAGGAGTAACCGTCCCTGACCAAGCCTGGAGGAGCAGACGAACAGAGCGCCGCACTAATGCGTGCACCCCCCCTTCAAACCCGAGTTTCACCGGCATGAGAAACGAACATCGAACTTGAAACTATGCTTCATTTTGCCGGGTGTCCCCCAAGAGGCCCATCGCGCGGCGAAGGAAGCGCAGACGCGGCAAAAGACGAGTCGCAGCGCATACTGTAGCGATTAGACGTCAGGTTAATGTACCATACTACGTCTCACATCGCACAGCATGCGCTGCGACTCGTCCTTTGCCGCGTATGCGTCTCTTCCTTCGCCGCACGATGGGCCTATTTTGCCTGGGTGGTCATCTAAACGCCAAGAAGCGATGGATGATTGTTTCGTTGTTGTATATTCCCTGCTATGGATGTGCCTCTACAGCATGGGAAAAAGGGGTACGACTTGAAAGAGTTTCAGGTCAGTTTCCGTCAGTGAACCTGGACGGGCTTTCTCAGATGCTGTTTTTGAGTAACAAAAGTAATCTTCACCTCTTTCATAATTTTCGAAAACAATTTCCTTTTGTCAGCTATTACTGCTTTCATAATTAGTTTCTGTCTGGT
>KZ347642.1:13853-31889 GCA_002352805.1 Teladorsagia circumcincta | reverse complement strand
GATAGGCAAAAATCAAGACTCATCGATGTGGAAAGGGTAGCGATGGCGGCGGGAAGATATGATACGTTATCCGATTTTCATTCTAGTGGCACCTTATTCTTAGCAGCCGTATCGCTTTATCTTATGGTATCGTATTTTCCAGGGGGTCACGCTCGTCCGAATTTATCTCTCTCACACCTTTTCGACTGATAACGCGTGGGTAGCAATTTCAACGTGGCAGCGAGCGTGAATGCTTCCTTTAATGGCGTTTTGCTTGAATATCTTATCGACCTCCCCTAACAAGGGGGGGGGGGGAGTCTTTCAGGTCAAACCGCCCGCTTCGTAACGGTTTCCAGCGGATTGTAAGGACGGGTTAATAGGCCTCAAAATCGGTTTCGTTTTCACTGAACGGTTTCAGAGTACCAAAAAAGTGGCGAATGATATCTTAATAGTTCGATCCCCGCGGCGACTAAGTTTTGCAATCACGGTTGGCGGCCACTTGTTGGCTTCAAAATGGTCTTGACGACGAGTATGACATCTGATTCCGACATCACTTCAACAGTACCTCATATAATACTTCCTTTTTGGTACTGCTAAAAGCGTTCAGCAAAAATGAAACACAGTCTTGTGTTTCCGTCTTGCTTCCCTACAATTTGCAAAAAAACGTTTTGAAAAAGGGCGGCTCGCCCTGAAAGGTCCCTTGTAAGGTCGACGACAGACTTTGCGAATCGCGCGATTCGCATAGCCTGACATCGGCCTAAGAGCTGATCAAGTTTGGTGGGCCTCCTCTCCTCTATTTTGCCTGGTTCTGCTGCAATGTCGATACACACATGATCAGTCCATTCATGCGCTCGAGCAGTACCTTCTGAGGTTAAGAATTCACTCAATATCAAACCTAAATCAGCAAGTTGGACCTGCGCCGAATGTCCCAACCGGGGAAACCTTGAGGAAGAAAAAGCGCCAAGTTGCGATCAGTGATTGAATTAGAAGAGCTGGTAAAAGCTGGATAGGGTGAAGGCTCCTGTAGGATTTTTAAGCTCAAACAGAGACTTGCTGTGGGATGCGTACAAGAATCTTCAGCAGTTGCACATGCAACTGAGAAATCCTCGAAACCGCGGCCTCTTTCAGCTTCCACATCAGTCATGTATAGAGATCGCGCCACAGAAAAAAACATTTTTTGTCTGCGTTTGAACATGGAACAGAGACATGCCATGTGAGTATAACTTAGCTGAGCTCCTCCTTGCGAAAGCTATGAATTTCCAAAGCAGTAGTCTAGAGGTGTACTGTAAGAGGAAGATTAGTAGGAAATGAAATAGGGGAGCGCTAGATGGTGGCGCAGCGCAAACCAAACTAGGGGAAATGGTTTAACTGTAGAACGTTTGTTTTTCGCGCTAGACAAGCCGAAGCCACACTTGCCAATATCGTAGACGCCTGTTCTGCCTCTCTGCTGATAGGGACAAAGCCCAGCTGGCAAGGAACTGCAGCCACTGGAGGCGTGCAGGAGACCGGAGGAACGGCTAAAGCGTTATCACGTCGCTACAGGCTCACGATTCGCAACAAAAACCGCACGTATGAGTTCCTTAGGCAAGATAAATAACGGTCAAGAAATTCCTCGATCATAGCTTTCCACTTTGCAAGAGTAGTGTCGAGACTGAATGTGCCCGCGGAGAGCACAGACAGCTCGCGGGTGGCGAGAATGAACATCTGCGCGGGAGAGCGTGACGGAACAGGCAAAAATCCTCGACGAGCCATTGCCGTTCTCTCGACCGATTTTCACCCTGCTTAGAAGCCAAGTTGCACTCTATGCAGGCACATTTCCTCTCATTGAACGGGCGAGTTATCGCCTACCTTGCCTTCATGTGGGGGAAGAAGCTTCTAGCTACAGCATACATCAACGTCTGGTATATTTAGATGACGACAAAAACGCCCTATACAGATGGGTTTCCTATTGCGGTGGCTGTTCCTGGGCTAGGATTAATTGCTATCCGGTACGATGAATGAGGAAGCCTTTCACTACATATTGAGATTAGTTTGAATGAACGCTTTGCCGTTCCTCACGCAATCCTGTTTGAAGAAATGTCGTCGGAAAAGAGGGAATATCTGCGTGATTTACAAAATTCAGAATATGTTGTCTGCAATTTTTCTAAAACGCTTCCGTCAGTTTTTTTTTCAGTCAACACATTTGACATTATGTTTACGAGGTTGTTATGGTTACAACGTGATCAGCAGTGATTGGATTATGGTTTCTTTCTCGCAAACATAGGCTGCTTGAAATTTCTCGGCTTCCTGAGCTGCAGACACGATTTCGTTGCAGGTATGGGGGGGCTGGGTGGTGGTAACTGATCCACCTTAAAGGCACATTCCACGATCTTAAGTTATGGTTGTTTTGCTTGAAAGCGGAGGAGTAAAGTGAGCTCCTGGAGAAAAGAAGTGGAAAGCCGGCGGGGATTTTTTTCTTGAAAACAGTACTACGTCACGATGAAGAATAATGACTGTCATGGAGAGGGGTCTGAGGAGAGAGCATAGCGGATTTGCGAGACCCAGACATCGTTTCGTAGATCGCGAGCAACAGGAATCGTTACAATTATGATATTACGGTAATCCGTCCAAGTCACAGACTTTCGCGGCCCAGCAAGCGCTTCGAGCCGAACGGCAGAAATGCACGCCATAGAATTTCCTAGGCATTCTAGCTCATTTACGGAACCTAGGATGCTTCATTTAGCTCATTAGTTGGAGGTGCTCTGAACGAAAGATCGATAAGTTACTCCTTTTGTAGAAAACACTATTCTTAGTTTTATCACCATGCAAAAAGACTAGATCTGCCCCTCTCTTCCGTCCGCCCGTCCAAATCGCCGCCCTTACTTAGGCTTGTCAGCATGCTTACCTCGAAGCGTTTGCTGGGATTCACTTAAAGGCAGGGTCCGGTATGACGCACGCTCACCTTTTCCATTCCCATCTTAGTAGACAAGAGGACCGGCGTTGACGACGCGCCTCTTTTGGGGCTTGAAAGTGCGCAACAACGGGGCTTAGTCTCAAAAAGGTGGCATTTGACCATTAGTTCTTGGCTTATGAATGAATTACGTTGGCTGCATGGTCCTTGCGCGATTGCGTGTGAACTGCGCCGCATTCGAAAGAATGCTGCCATATTTTGGTTGGTTTCACTTGCCTAATTATCATATTTCTTCGTTTGTATTGGTGCGAATGTCTGCGTTTGAACCGGTGCATGCGCGATTTCAATTGCATTTCTTGCTGGCGCGAGCCAGCAGAAAATGCTACTAGTTTAGACAACTCGTCCGACACGCCTCTCTCTTATTTCAAGGGGAGTCTTGGTTTGAAGAGTCTATTGACGGTTCCCTTTGTTTCGTTTTTCATTTCCAGTCAACTCGACAGCTGCAGTTTCATTGTCGACCGCTTTTAACCCACCAAATCAATCTGGGGGTGTTGTTTTAAGAACTAAGCTGTTGCTTTTGTTCGTTCTATGATGTACCTGAAGTACATGCAATAAATAAAAAGTTGTCAAGGGCCTTCCCAATCTAGGAAAAAAAGAAATAGTCAGGTCAGCTTGACCAGCTCACTGGTCATTACATACACTCCTTAAACCTTCAGTTCTTCTAAGTTTTCTAGCCATAGGAAAGAGTTAACAAAACTGAGGATTCACTCACTTGAGCAGAAGCATTCCGTGGCATCCAGGATCACATTCAGGGAGCGTTTTTCCCTGGATAGAGAACCACCTTCACCCGGTCCTGCGACGAACGTGGAATTTGTGCGCATCGTGACACATGGACTTTTTGTATAAGGTGAGATGGGTGCACATCCTCGTTCGATGTACTTTCTCCCTAAAATCTCAAAATTTCAGAGTTCAGAAATACTTTTTAGCACTGATACCGGGGCACACGATAGCGATACTCACTGACACAGTCATTGACTTTAATATTCTGACAAGTAGAACTGAGCCAACTTTCTCAGCGTCACATTCTATTTCAGAAAACCAGAAGAAGTCGACTGCAGACCACACACCACAAGTGACGACCACTCTCCAGAATGTCAATGTTTTCTGCCGATGAAATGGGCTCGCCTGTTGCAGTTGTATTCTACCAGTTGGCACGAATTACAATTCTCATTTGCCAGCTAGCGGCTGCCACTATGAATCACTAGTTACCAATTTACTTGGAGGCCGTCGTCACTTGCAGTGTGTGGTCTGCACTCGACCTGACTCTGGTTTCCTGAAACAGAAAGTGCATGGCACTACGCATGAGCGAGAGGAAGCGTTTTGAAAGAAGTACCAGCCCACTCTTCGAGTATCAATGATTTAACATTATAAATGAGTTGGTGAATCAAAAATAATAGACGAACCAACAAGAATCGCGACGCTCATCACACGCGTTGCGGCCTATGGATTCTGCGACTTGACGATCACACATCGCTAAATCGCAGAATCGCATGGTCGACACGGGATGACCGACAGGAGGCCCGCGTGCGGCCAGAAGGCAGAGACGCTGATGGGTCAGCGGACGAGTCACAGCGTGCATAGCGCGATGTGGAACGTACTGGATTGCATCGTATTTACCTTGACGCTAAATCGCCACAATACGCGCCGCGGCTAATCCGCTGGCCCGTCTGCGCCTAAGCCTTGCGACGCCGTGCGACGGGCCTCTTGTCGGATGCCCGCCGATACGTCTCTTCTACACTCCAAGTGTGGGGCAGTTGCAGAGTATGACCGCAGCCATACCGTTTAGATTGCCCTCTATGCTTATGCAGTAGCCGCCCATGCAGGAATCCTTGTTGTTATCCTCTCCACTTCCATCGTAGTACATGCTCTTCACGCACTTAACTGGTCGGGTCTCTAAACATCAAACGATTACACATCATATTATATGAGATTGCGAATACTAAAGGCAGTGATCGCGATAGCTGGAGGAGGATACGGTTTTAATGAAGTCATTCAATATCATTTTTTGGTGGGAGGGCGTTGAGAGCAATATGAATAACCGTCGACGGAATCCTCGACAACGTCTATGTATTTTGGGATAATAGTGTCGAGGAGGGACCGAACGGGCGAAAATCTTCGACGACCTGTCGACAAATCTTCGACGAGCCGTCGTCAAATCTTCGACCGATTCTCGTCCTGGTTAAGAGGCGAGCTCAAGCACACCCTCACGCGTGGGACAAATAAACGTCTACCAATGACTTCATCAAAACCATCCTATAGCCACCGGATTACTTCCTTCGACACATCAACGGCGGCACACGTTTTGGGCTACTTGGCCGCGTGGGACAAAGACGTGGCCAACTCACCTCACATCTGTGGATTTTGAGTGGTAAATATCAAAGAAGTGGACGACAAAAACGAATTTCAACCACTTCCAATATGCGGATCAGACCCGGTGGTACGGCAGAAAAATTCCAGTTAGAAGGAAGTGTAATAGCAAAGAAAAGGCAAATCTTATTTGCTTTCGCTGTGAGAAAGGAAACTGTCTGCGCTAACGAGCCCAGAAAAATTCCGGTAAAGTTCAGTAAAATTTTTAAGGTTCGAGCAAAACAGTTGTTCCAGTTCCTCATAAACGAAACGGAAGCGAGGAAGGAACCAAACCGAAAATTCCAAAAGGCTTGAAACTTTCCCTGACCTGAGGAATGTTTTACCGTAGTGTGCCCGGCGACCCTCATATTTATGCTATGGCGCGAACGAATGCAAACAAACTGGGAACAATTCACGCAAACGCGCGAAAAGGGATGACATGGGTGAGGCGCGCATCCGTGTCACAGTGTCCCATGTGGCCTGCGTAGTTGCAATACAAAACCGCGTCACGCTGTCTTCAATGTGTTAAGTCTACTTACCTGAGCAGGTCAGGTCTTTCAGGATAGATTGATTGCCGGCAGTTGTGCCCGTCACCAGATTTTTCAAGGAGATCCTTGCGTTAACCACCGCGGAATCGTCACCAATTTGCACAAAATGCATCACAGCAACCTGCACAATTGGAAAAATAGGTCCGAAAACATTGGAGATGAGAAAACCTGGGAGGAAAATATAACATCCACCGGAGGAAAATAATAAATACAAGATAACTCAATAGATAAAGGCTGAAGCATCCCTACAAGTTGCTCCACGCAATTTACTTCCACCGGGTTGTGGTTTTTGGCAGTATGAAAGGCATGCCCCAGGAATGAAATGGTGTAGTTCCTGGCAGTAAAGAAAGAGCGGTGAAAATCCAGTTGGAGGGCCCACTCCTTTGTATCTTATCCTTGGTCCTAGAGAGCATTCGTTTGAGCTATCTAAGACTAAGGGTAAGATAACATTTGCACGACTCATTTGAAGCGCACTTTTGATAAGGACCGCTTGGTGTCTTACATAGCACACCTCCTGCCCAATTTTCGGCACCTCTTCATCCACTCTGAAGCTTCTTCACCCATAGAAGAAGGCAAAACTCTCCATTTCCCTGGTTAAGGACTGTTCCCTTAGACCATCACCGGTCAATTTGTAAAAGCACCTCTGAATCACTCACACACTACACCAGTACTTATGAGAAGTACACTACAAATGATCGATTACGTATCACCAGCGTTCTCATTCTTATCTTAAAGCGAGAGATTACGATAAAATGTGTGTGTAGCATGGAAGTACATGCACCAGTGGAAGCAGTAGCCAGGGGCCTAAGGAAGCGATATGTGGCGTTTTTGTGGCCAGCAGTGCGCTAGCAGCAGCGGTGGGCTTGCGATTCCTTTCTGAGCTCCGCCCCCAGCAGAAACGTCTTCGATTATCATTTTGATGAGGTATTCCGCTTTGAGTGCGACACTTTACCAATACCAAGAATCATGGTCTTTGCTGGTGTGATAGCGCCTATCAGTTTACCATGAGAGAAAAACCTCTTAATCGGTTGCTAGCTCGTCCATCATTGGAGGTCAATGGGCAAAGAACGGGGTCCTATCTTGTGTGTTCTCAAAGAATTTCTTCGCTCTTTCCGCAACTGGGTCATTACTCAGCATCCTCACTTCCATTTAAGAACCCAGCCAATCTTATCGTAATCCCTCGCTTCAAGTAATGGAGAGCACAATAGAGTAGCCCCCTCCAACTGGATTTTCACCAAAAGAGTTGAAAGAATCTGTTAGAAACACGTAGGCTGAGGGCTTGCTCACCCGCCTAATGCAACTGTGCTGAGGCAATGAGAGACTGAGCGCGGAGAGGAGAGCTCGAGACAGGAGGGCGCAACAGGTGAGAGGGTGTCAGACAACAGCCTGCTGCGGACGAGGAACACTGCAGCTGCTGCTGCTAACTTTGCAAGGTCCTAGCGCTTTTTCCGGGTGATTGCGCGGGAGCGTCACATCTGTGATCGTCCTTCAAGGCTCTATCCTACGAACGAATATTTGTGGTGTTAGTATGACTTCTTAACTCCACGAAGTTGATAAATAACGTTTATTCGGCTGGCGTTTCGGCGAGAATCGCCTTCTTCAGAGCCTGAAAGGGTCGAAACAATTTATGACTACCCGACCAAATGTCTCAACAACCTTACTGAAGTTCGAGATCAAATTTGTATTTGTGGGTTTTCGGGTTTTTGGGCGGAGTTCGAGGTACGGTAATTTTGGCTTCCATTCGGCTTCCATTTAGAACCTTTGTAGACTTCCAATACGTAGTATGTGGCCTGTGTTGATTAAATTCGCATCTACGGACACGGTCTGCAGTTATCTGGGCTGCTTTTGCGTACACAAGCGAACAAATAAATATAAGAAGAGGACCGCCAGTGAAGAAATAGGAAAAGAATAGAGGATCGCCAGTGAAGAAATAGGAAAAGAACTGAGGAATCTCTGAAATGAGGCTCGCTTCTGAGCTCTGAAAGCTTCCACAACGAAAGCTCGCCACATATCGGTCACAGAAGAAAGAGCCTGGCTGGAGCATATGTGAGACCCAGACATCCCACTGCGCACGTAGAGCAGCTGCAGTGGCCTTTAAAAGAATGAGAAGCTTTCGAGCAGCAATATTCATCATGCACTTCCTACCTATGTAGACCCTCTATCCCACTCACTGAAGGATTTCATCCACAAGGTTTTTCTGCAAAATACGCTCTTAAGCAACACCCGCAGCAGAAGTTGTCTATTGGGTGTGCGAGAGAGAGTAGTCCACGAATATCACAGATGTGCCGTTGCCATGGCTCAAAAGAGCGCGACAATGATGCCAGAGTCTGACAAAGTCAGCGTTTGGCGACTAATCCTAGCATTTGGACGAGATACCTCGCGCGCACCGCATGATACATGATTGTGTATTACGGCGTTGTGGCTCCTTCAAAGCGCGGGATAGTGAAGCCATGAAGCAAGCAAGTCCTTACAACTCGTCCGGTCCACCCCCTTCCTTTTGTGAGAGAGGATATGTGTTAATGGCTTCATCGGGAGTTTTCTTCGCTTCTTTTTTTCATTTTCAGTCAACTGGGTATCCGCAACTCCATTATTGACCGCTGTGGATCCGCGGCGAATTTGATCTGCGGGTGTTGCTTTGGAGGAAGCGACCACGACAAAGAGAGAGCCCTTCTGAGATGTAAATGCGCCACGAAAGCATTTCTCAACCGCCAGGGACACGAGTTGTGGCGCTTCCACGTTGAAAAGATTGTTGGCTGTTGAGTAAGACTTCGAAAGTACCATGGGCGAAAATCAACGGTAAAACAAGGGGGTCCGTCTAAGGTTTGCTTGACGGAGTCTTCCTTTCTTGCCATTGGCGTGTGATTGAGGATTCCCACGTCATTCTAACCCTATCGCTCCCCACCCCACCCCCTCCCCTGAGAAACCACCATAATTGCTGCCTTTACCTGCGTTCAGCAAAAGAAAGAAGGCTCGATATTGAATCTTGACGATAGTGAACCAAATGTAACAAACTCCAAAGCGATACCAGTAACATGAACTCACAGCTGGATCATGTAATTTCCCATCGTCACTGGTGATCACTTGATCGGTTATCTTCGAATAAAAGCATTTATTCTCGGAAGCAACCTGTTGGTCCGCCACACCGGCCTCAATAAAGTCGTCATGACAGCCACGAACAAAATGGTACTGATTTGCTGAAAGCAGGAGAATACTTAGTTAGCAGAGCACCGTTCAAGAGCACCACAAACCGGAGGGAATGACCATTTCGAAGCAGGCGCTCGTGCAGGACTGAACTTTCAGGCTGGAGTCGAGGTCACCATCACTGATCTGTTCGACGTTACAGCTGTAAGAGTACTACAGTTACAGGGTGTTTAATCGTTATGGAGGGGTGAACTTGGAATTCTCACTCACACGGGAGTGAATGGTAAGCTTGCGGGATAAGTTGGAAGACCAGTAAGTTGCCATTGGTTTAACAGTGTCGGCGATGCGCACTGTATACATTTGGGGCTCACCAGCACGGGCAGCTGGAGGAGGAACAACAAGCCGAGCATGGCTGACGTCGTTTGCCAAGTGATGCCTGAAACTGACTGTGACTAGGACCGTATGCAAGCAGAGTGATGAAGCCGTTACGGAATGATTCGTCGACGAGCCTCGAAGGCAATGGGCGCGAGTGACACAGAGCCGTTTTATAGCCGGCAATACGCCATGCGACTTCGTTTTATGGTTTGATTTAGAAAACCTAGGATGACTATTCAAGTGACTAAACTTTATGATATTTGCTTTGAATGCAGTCCGCCATTATTTTCGAATTTGACGGGGTTCCGATTTAGCGCTTCACCCAAGAATTGCTGATGGTTCATGCATTCGACTACACCCACGCAACACTTAGCAGGGAAGGTACTCAAATTCTCATGGAACTTTGAATTAGGACTAGATATATCGATCGAGCTTCAAACGTTGATTACAAATATGGTAACTAAATCTGAAAAGGGATGCGCCAAGGAAGTTATGAGCAGTCAAAGTTGGCTGGAAATAAAGCGTCACATATGACCTGAGATGACGTTCAGGAAATCAGAACCGCCGTAGAAAAATAATAAAGCTCTCTAACCTTCCACTCCGAGGGGAAAACAACTCATGACCTACCGGCGGCAGCTATTTCATGTTGTTTTGACTAGACTGTTTTATCACAAACCATAGATGGTAGCAAGCATAGATGGTAGCAAGTGGTGCCTGTTGTCACGCGCACGGTGCCGGGATCAAATCTTTGCTCGAATCTCGCTCAAACCAATCAAGTAACCCTTCCGTCCTTCCAAGATCTTCCAAAACTGGTGCCCGATTCGCCTAGAAGGACAGAACACTGAACCGTACTTTGCGGCAAACCCCCATTATACTAAATAATAACTACAGAGTAGCCTCCGTTGTCAAAGTAAATTGATAGTGGCTACCTGGGGGTGATGTGATTTTACTTTTATTAATATCCATCGAATATGCGTCTGTTGTCCACGGTTTTTAGTTGTATAAATTTTCCACGACCACTTATTCTTGTTACCGTAATTTGTAGTCACCTTGTACACGGATAAAAAACATTCACGTGCCGTTGTGATTCCGAATGTAAGAAGAATGCGTGGCGCACCCTAAATGAGAGTTAACAACATCAAATACTTCACCCTCCATCGTATTCATGGAAAGTCTTCTCATGTGTTAACATGCGTTCAGCTTGAAAACCTAAGCAAGGAATAAGGAAGGTATGCTCACTGCAGCCGCTACATGACACAACCTTATGTAGGAAACCAAACCTTCCATTTTAGCTGGGTCGCACGCTAGACTGACTTAAGAGTACATGAATATGAACTTAGAGGAGTCACATTGCCGAAAATCATAGGCCTGTATTAATCTGTAATGGAGTAGAATGAGGAGGGTCTCAGGGGTCATTGTTGGGTTCCATATGGAATAAGCTGGTATATCGTACGCAATTTCCCATACATGCAGCAGTCTCGTTGATTTGTCCCGTTCAGCTAATAATCATAACCGCGATGGAAGAAGGATTTCAAAGGTTGACTCACATGAAGCGTTCCGACACTAGTGGGTGCCCGATAGCAGGCCCTTCGCGCAGCGAGAAGGCAGAGAAGCAGACGAGTCAGCGGACAGCTCGCAGCGCGCATATAGCCAGCTGGCGATCAAGTTAAATAGACGCACCAAAGTACGACTCACATCGTACACTACGCGCTGCAACTCGTCCGCTGATCTGTCTGCATCTCTGCCTACTAGCCGCGCGACGGGCCTCATCTCTGGTACCCGTCACGAACCCTCATAATACGGCTCTAGGGGCTCAGCCACGTGACACACGGTGATTAGTTGTCAAATACATGAAGCAGAAAAAACTGAATATTTTAAAAAGCCCGGTGCCTTATTCAGTAAAGTGACATCATTTGTTCTTTGAAATTTTGCGGCTGTGGCATTGGAGTGTGAAAAGGTGTACATTTAGTCAGTGGTGTTAGATTGCAAGCGGATAGCAGAGAATCTACTACTCAGACTGACCCCAGGAAGTATGGCCGACGGAGTTTGACGCCTGCACAACGGTACCCTCATAAGGGAAACCACTTGGCCGCCCTTCTTCAGGTTGGGTGGCCCTATTAGCATAATGCAACAATGCATATGATATAACGCCCCTTAATTCAGCGGTGCAGTGGCCAACCAAAGCCCAAAATCGAGAGTAGTGGATAGGAGGATGGGACTCCCGCAAGGGGCGCCCCGATCTGATAGAGTCGTCTATCAGAGTATATGCAATCTGTCCCTTCTGTGTTGTTCCTCGTGCTCGTCACTTGAGTGGTGTCTTCAGATCCCTAGATCACTTTGCGTTTTACCACTGTACATATTGCTGTGAGGGTGCGGGAACCATGAACGACTATGCAGGCGCTCGCAAGTGGGATCTATCAAGGCTATTCGCCCTTTTTCAAAACGGTTTCTTTCATATCGTAGGGCCGCATGTTGGGAACACAGAACCATGTTTCGATTTCACTGAACGGTTGGCAGCACCAAAAATGAAGTGTTAGGTACTGTTGTTGGTTCGATCCCCGTTGGGGAATAAATTTTGCATTTGGGTTGGCGGCTACTTGATGGCTTCAAAATAGTCCTGATCGTTAATATGACATCTGATCACGACATTTAGCGCCTTTTGACATCAACCTGTAGACGCATAACAAAATGCAAAGCTTTGTTCCCAACGAGGATTAAACCTACAACAGTACCTTACACTTCTTTTTTAGTACTGCCGAAACCGTTCAGCGAATACGAAACATGGTTCTGTGTTCCCGACATGCGGCCATACAGTATGCAACAAACCGTTTCAAAAAAGGCGGGTCTCCCTAAAAGACCCGCCCCCTTGCCAGGATTGCTGAAGAACATCAAAGTATGACGTTGCAGACGAACTTTCAGTTTCCTCACAAAAATACTGTGTGTGCTATAGAACTACCCTGGATTTGACATAAAAATGTTTCTTTTTTAGTACAAAATGCCACCAAAAACACGCAACATTCCATAGATATTTACTATTCCATATAAAAAAAACAACCAACAAATCAGTGACGATAACAACGTGAAACAAACATCACTCCTTGTCAGGAATCGACCTACGGAGGTGTTTCAGCTTTCTTATGGACTCTTTTGGCAAACGTTTCAGCTACCAACAACGGGAACACCAACGTGGCATCTGCGCACACTTTCACCGAATTGGCAGCGGGTTTCACCTGAACGGCCGATTTCGTGAGACCCTTCTGATTTCTGCAAAGTTAGGCTAATATTCATACCTTTCCCCAGCTGACAGCTTCGTCAGGCTGCGCTCCAGAATCTGAGCCATCAAACTCCTATAATCACAATGGATTAATAAACATGTGAAAGGATTGATTAATAAACATTCAGCTTTGAACCACTTCTTTCTGGACTACGTCACGCATTCTTTTTTCACTCAGAATAGCAATGGCATTTGATTGTGATTTGGCCCGAAAAATGAACTGCGGGCCTAGCTGATGTACAAGTGTGCTGAATCTCCATAGATTTCGAAACCAATCAACCGACTGTGGAGAGAAATAAACGCCTCAGTCGCCATGAGCAGGGCTCGATTCAGGATTTCAGTCCCAGACCACGCGCGTGGTAAGCGACAGGACGAGAATCACCATAGTCCAAGCACCCCACAATCAATTTTTTCTGAACTGAACTCAATTTCGTTTGAATCCCTCACCATTCCGGTATTGATATAAACTGTGTAATCCGAGCCATTCCTCATCAGATTCGCATTATTGATGTGATGTTTAACGACTCCACCTCCAAGAATTAACGTTCCCGTCTTTTGGCTTTTCACTGCCATCGTATTGATATGACGCACGTCCTAAACAAACACAACTTCAACACATCAGCTCCATTTGAATCCGAAATGTCACACTTCTGCTATGCTATACATTTCCACGCAAAAGGGACCTAAAAATGCTTATCGATTCAGCGTCAGAAAACGGATGTAGTTGCTTTGGGCGAGCTGAGCTTAGGGAAGCTGAGCTAGAGAGAAACGGTGTCTCGGCAGTGAAACTTGTAGCGCATTTGCCCGGTAAGCGAGAGGTACGGGTTCCAGTCCCGCCTGGGGCGAAAGTTTTGATCATAGTCAGCATTCATGTGACACAGCTTAGTTGTGCTCCAGAAACTTCCACAGATAGCTCGGTATATTGCGTGCGACCTGTTCCAAGGAAAAATTATCCCAGACATCCTTCTAGGTAGCAGTCACAAATATCCTGGTTATGATAGCAAAAGGGTTTCAGAAACAGGGCAGCAATAAATAGTTATAGCCTTTTCTCTTGTACTTTTCCTTCTAGAACTCAGTAAATTCATTCAAGGCACGATATTGGAAGTGAAAACTCTCTTGAGCGACTCTTTCAGGGTCTATTAATTGGCCTATTTCCATTCGAAACTACCAGGTACTCGACCTTGATGTCCACGGTTGACCTTCTTTTATTCTCGGCAATAAGAGTGAGTTCATAGTTCATCAAAGCTTCCAAATTGTGAGGCTTAAGTAGGACATCGTTGCAACTTTTCAGCTGTTCTGGCTCTAAAGAAAGCGAAGAACCCGTATTATGAGCCTTTTGAGCACTACTCAATCTTTGTTGGCAGGTGGTATAATTGCAACATGTAATGATGGATGCTGTCTAATGTTGGAGCTACAGCCCTTATCCCACTCTTTTACCTGGTACTGTATAGCTGACCCCAATGATGACTGGCTTGATTCACCTCAGCAGGATACCAACCCCTCATGAATGACTTACCAGGAGGGGCACTGTTATTGGGATATCAATCTATTTATATCTAGAAAAATAAAGCGGGATGACAAAGAAGTGGTAACATGTGCAACAACTACACTGCTTATTCAATTTATTCAACCCCTGTCCAGAACAAAGCACCCATTTTGACAGCCGACAAGGGTCACTTCAGCAAGCTTGGGGAAAAGATCTTGAATTAGGCTGTTTTTCCTATTATCGTCACAATTTACCAAAACTACACCTGTCTGGTCTTGGACTTCGGCCCAATATATTTCTAAGTGCAAGGTTTCACCTATTGCCTCTTCAACAAAACAAAGGAGCCATTCGACGTCTAGGGCTGCTTTCCACTTCCTTTTCTTTGGCTGCGTTCGTTTTGTTTTGTTTATTGTTTACGCTTTTCATAACTTTTTTATGTTGAGTGATGGGCTCCTCCCTTCCCTGTCTTTCATCTAATGCTCTTGTTTTGTTTGTGGCGCGTTCTGTTGAGCGCAATAAATAAATAAACAAATAAGGACCAGCTCATTGCTCATGAAAATTATTTCGACGCTTAAGGAAGGAGTGGTTCTAAGAACTGACAACACTGAGCTTCATTTTGAGCTTTTAGAAGACTGGCCAACACGCTGCGCAATATTCGCCTTCAATCGACAAAAAAAACAGAAAACCCTACCTCTACAATGTCTATACGAATTCCTGGCATATTTTTGACTGAGTGGAAATACAGCATATCTCCGAGGCTTCCATCTGTCAGCGCTGGACAGAAAATGGGAATATGATTTCGCGCTGCCCAGTAAAGAATAGAATCTTCATTATCAATCTTCTCGCCTAATCTGAAGTATGACAAATGAAACTTCAGATTGCTAGAATTATTGCAGTAGCTAAAACTACAGATGATTCCTAGCACTACGAAAAGAAGCCACATTTCATTAGTAACTAATCAAGGGGATTGAAGCCTACCTTCGTATAAGTTTCGATGGGGTCCAGCTGTACCCGCGTTCTTCCTGCTCCTTCAGGCATTCGTCAAGGATTGGTGATAACCAATCTTCGAACGCGCAATAGTTGTCATTCGGAATTAGGATGTTGCCAGCGCGATTCAACCCACGTGAGCTGAAATCTTCAAAACCTCGTTAAACAAATAAAGGAGCCCGGCCCTGAAAGCGTGAGTACAAGTGAAAAGACATAACTTGCATAACACAGAGGCGCCAAAAGTTTCATTCCAAAAGAATATTAAAAGTTCACGAGACCAAATACTCCGAAAATGAGCCAAAAAATCAAAAAGAATTCCTTAGGAGAATTCCGCGATGTTTTGGTGTATAACACCTTCTGCAAGCATAGATTTGTCTCGGCCAAAAAAAAACTTTCCTTAGGGAGCCGGGCCCATGCAGTGGAACTGAATCATTCTTTTAGGCTTTTTTTTCGGAATTTGGGGTATTCCGAACTTTTGGAATTCTTTTGAAATAAAACTTTTGGTGCTTCTCCGTGTTGTGCAAATTTAGGTCCTGATGAGCCTCCGGGATGGTCCTGGTGACGGCCGAATTATTGATAATAATTTAATGATCTCGTAGTCGTTATCATTGACCGAGTGCAGAAGTATCATGGGCTTTGCTGAGCTTCAGATAGGACATAAATCACTAGGCGCTCAGAAGACCACCTCCAATATAATTCGCTCCAATTATTGACGATCATAGGAACTTTTGTCGCCGTAAAGCCGAGCTACAGCTACAGCTACAGCTACAATGACAGTACTGAAGAATTTTTGAAAGCGAAGTCGTAAGAAAAATAGCAGGATGGATTCGATTTTAGGTAATTTACATGCGTTGATCAAAGCAGTACTGTTCGGCTATTGTCTCAATTAGGCAAAGTAGATGAGGGATGTCACGAGTAACTGCGAGATACTCCATTCTCAATTGAAAAGTACCGAAGAATTACGTTGCTAGACAGTAATGATTAGGCGGAGGCGATACAAGGGACGGAGGTCAACCTCGGCTAGAATCCCATCCGAGTACCGAACTTCCTTTCCTTCTGAGTTAACTGAATAGTCCAATACTCGTCTTTGATGATGAAAGCACCGACTTCAACTCTACTGAAACATTGTGTCGACAACGTCATCGAGCAGGCCATATCACAGCCATGTACTATTACTTCAGAATGATAACAGGACGGAAGATAGACGAGACTTAACGGCATAAATGGCATCCCAGACCCGGAAGGTCCCTAAATCTCTGCATCGACCGCATTTTTGATGGAACTGAAAGGAGCCGTGCACGAAAAATCCTTGCTGTCCTTCCCAACAATAATGCTCCAACTGTGATCACTTGAGACAACCCAAAGATTTTCGCACATCAAATTTCAGTGTCCGAAAAGAAACAAGCATAAAAAGTGCAAATTTGCGGACGGTCGCCGGTAGATAGGGCGGAGTCAAGGGCGCATAGAGAGAGTGCGCATTGTGGTTTCCACGTCTCCTGCGTTGCATTGAGAGAATCGTGGTTGAGCTTTCGAGTTCGGAGAATAGAGACAAAACGATCAATAGGATAGAATGCGGTAGAGAAGACCAAAGTTATTGTCATAGGAGGAATAGACCAAAAAGATCCTAGTGAAGGTGCTCAGGAACCAAGAGGAAACGTTCTTGCCGCCAGCATCTGTGACAGATGTCCGGCGGGAATTCAAGCGCATATCAGTCCTATAAGGAACAGAATGGGCGTGGTCGGGATCGGCTGCAATTCCCTCGGCCAATTACGACCACGCCCACTCAGCTCCCATTTTAGCGGCATTCCAAGGTAAGTTTTTTGTTCAGTCACACTCCCACGTTTTTGACTAGGGGCTTCTAAGTGGGTGTGGTCTGGATCGGCCGAGGGAATTGCAGCAGATTTCAAACACGCCTACCGTGCTGGGATTGTTGCTTGAAGGTTTTTTCAGATTGTTTCAAGACAATGCAATTTTTGTTCTTTTCGTTCTTATCGTAGACGATGGGTCTCAGGCCAGTTATTCATGGTTGACAGAACCAGAATTCCTCCGGAAAGATTCGTACAAGCTACAATCCATGAAGAGTAGCTGAAAAGCCCGAGAACGAACCGCAAATCTTTGCCGTCCATACGAAAATCGCCCAGGTAAGAAGGTAGAAGGCATTTAATAAGATCTTCTTCTACTCCACCAGCGCTCGTCACCACACAATCGACAAGATCGTGCTGGACCACAAATCGGAGTATCTAAAAAGAGATGTTAATAGGCATTTTAGGAAACAAAATGTGCTCAGATTCAAATATCCTTTAAGAGTATTTGGCAAATAGACCAATTTCGTACAAGTCCTCTAGGCTTATCTCCCCTTTTCAATTTGATCAAGAGAATTGAAAAAAAAATCACGTTGTGTATAAGGAATGGCGAGTTTTTCGAGGAAAACTCCTTGCTAGCGAGGCGGTTTCATACGACTAACGGCTGCGTTATTTTGTTGCACCACATCACAGAAACGTATTTTCCCTAACGAGTCCATGAACGGCCAGCATGCGTTGGCTTTTCCTATAAGCCTATACTGTAAGGAAGTTATTTCCACAGCTTTAGAGCAATCCTCACGTCGGATAGAGCAATCCTCACGTCGGATAGAAGGCGGATTTCGGCATCGGCCTCCAGTGGTGGGAAGGCTATGAGGGATCCTTGAGTCAAATCAATCAGCGCCTACACTTGCGTTACACCAACGGGTTACCGGCTCCACTTCTCTTCGTTAGAGAAAATGGAATGTGCTAGTGATTAAAGTCACAGTCCCAGTAGGGTGAGCGTGGTCGGAATCGGCTGCAATCCCCTCGCCCACTTAAGTTCCCTTCCTAGCAGTGTGAAAGCGATCGAGGGATTCCTCGACCATGGTTCTTTACTATGCAGAGTAGTGTCGAGAGTGAATGTACGCGCGGAGAGCAGCAGACGGCTC
>KZ347640.1:1039-11192 GCA_002352805.1 Teladorsagia circumcincta | reverse complement strand
AAAAGAAGATATACTATCTAGTTTGTGAATTGGTTTTCAATTCTATTTTTTATGCTCCAATGTATCTTCCTTTCTGTACTGAGCTCCAACTACTGCATGATTCCCAGCGTGCTATACAGGGGTGGCCAAAAAAGACACTCCACCTCTCGCTCGGAACAGCGCTAATGACACTTTGCTAAATGAGAACCGAATGCTCCCAATTAAGGATTGAAAAGCACAATCTGTACTATCAGCAGAGGTCATGATAGCCTTCTAAACCGATGACACCAGAAGAAAATGCCATGGAAACGTTGTGCACGGCTCGAGCTCAGCGTGGTCTTCCACGGATCGTGGACCATTATGGGGTTATTGAAAGCGCTGACCGGAAAGAGACTTGCATATTTGTAGAGGTACTGTTTATGGGAAGATATCCATCATCTTATCGATTGAATTAATTTTGCAGCTGCTTCGGGCTGGAGCGATCACGCAAGACCTACTTGCTCGACGGCGACATCAGATGACATCATATTCCGAAGGTGGTGAGGGCAGTGAAGGAGGACCTGCTTCTGCTCATGGAGGGACATCTAAGGAATATGATGCCGTGAAACTCCCATCAACAGCGGCACCCTGGGGGTAGTAAAGTTTGGTGATCTGGGCAATGGGCGCAGTGCCAGTACAGGGGTGGCCAAAAAAAGGTACTTTGCTCTTGCCGTAAGTCAGCAAGATTTATTTCTGATGATGCAGTGATCGATGGAAGTCTTTCGGCGAGATAATGCCGTTATGAGTAAAGTGCCACTTTTTTGAAACCCCTGTATATTAGGTTGTAAGGATAGTTCTTTCCAAATTGGACCCTAAAGCTCAAGTGAGCGTATATCGACTGAAACACAATGTTTTCGATCGCAACAGAAACTTATAGGATCTGCTCTTCCTTGCGAACATTACTTGTGCTTGATCAACAGGAAGTACTGGAGTTCTAAAGGAGAGGAACTCGGCGAGTGTCTTTCAGCGTCATGTTAGATTTTGTAGCATTGCTCCTTTAAGAAGCTATCCAGACTGTTGAAAAAGTGGCGGTGAATAGGTGAAAAGTTTAGGGAGTGGGATGTTCAGGACATAGTTAAGTGCTTCAGCTAGTTCGTTTTTTTGAAGGGTCGGCTCTGCGGTCGATGGCTGAGGTGCATCGCGGAAAAAAGTCCGCGTCGTCGTTGTTCGCCCTTTATTGCAGCCCTTGCTGGGAGCAAGTGTCAAGATGTTGAGGTGTTCCGACACCATGTAAAGAATACTGTCCCACTATTACAATTCTAGCTCTTCTTGAAAAGCTGCGTCTGCTGTAGACCGCGCAACAGGCAGCCCAGCCTTCACCGCGTGCATTTTCATCTTTGCGACAGTTTATTGAGAACAATCCATTCTACGTTGTGACTCGCAATGCGAACAAAAAAAAATGGGTTGTCACATTGAATGAAAGATTGTAGAAGGTCAGACAGCCCCAAGGATCCGCGGTTTTTTGCAACACCTCCACATCGATTTTCCATGCCTTTTAAGCTGAACCATGCAACTTGCAACCATAAATCAAACACGCTCAATCCAGTCGGTCTTCGCAACAGTTTTCAGCACATTTGGTTCAATAAAATATTTCAGTCAATTTTTACCGAAGTGAGACATCCAACACATATCCTCGCCAGCTTCGAGGCTATCGCTATCCCTACACAAGCTTTCCAGGCTATCGCTTCATGACTTGTTTTTCGCAAATGCGTGGCCAAACAAATAGTTCATATCGGGCTAATTCCACTCCTTTCTGCCCTAATTCGAGGTAGAAGAAGAAAATTGTGACGATTCGCTTGGTGAGCATGCTGCATTCAAGGCATTGAAAAAGAGGGAGTAGTCCCTCTGAACCAAAGCTTACAACGAATCCGGGAGCAGAAAACGCGCTTTCTAACTACTATATGCAGCTGGTAGCATCTTGTAGAAAGCTTTGACAGAAATGTTGCCGTGAAGCCTGAACCATCGGAAACGGTCAGAACTTTTCTTACAACATGACATAATAGTGTTAAGGGAAGGTTATTGAGGTTTGGCCTTTTTCATAGCTGTGTCTGCATCTACACAAAGAGCTAATTACCGCTTCCCTAGATGTATTGTACTAGTCAAGTTTTGAAGGAAGTCATCATCAAGCTTGTGAAACATTTGATGACCTTGGGATGCGCCACGCACTCGATACCTTCTAAAATCGTTGATGCATTCTAATTGCACTCACAATTCACAAAGCGTAGTCAATTTATGCCTCAATATTCCAGAAATGCTTCATCTCTTGACAGAAAACAGGTTTGGGTGACAGGAACATTACCCCACAAGGGAGTGTGGAGGTGTCATCGGCGTTCCTCGAAATTACATCACTCATGCCAGGGGACACGAGTGAAGCCTTCAATTTACCCTTACCGACTACTTGGGAGGGTATAAAAAAGTTAGCCCCTTTGCATTTGAAATTAAAAACCGTATGATCCCAGCTGGAAATTGAAGTGTACATTTCAGTCTATCAAAAGTTCATAACAGCCTTCTACCCCGACGACATCAGCAGATTTTCCTACGAGACCATGATGTACGGTCCAAGACAAGAGGTCTTTGATGATTCGCGCGCCATTACAACATTTCATTAAACACCGAATGAAAAGTGCCGCATAATTTGAGCTATGGAAGATACTCATCACTTAACCTGTTGATGATGTAGGAGGTACAAGTTGAAGCAACTGCGGTAGGCTTCCTTGAGAAGAAAGATTGAAGAAAACGTCAAGTATTTTAAAGATAGTAAGGGGAGTGAACAAGTCATGTGCGAGGGAATGAGTCTTTCTGCCCCCACCCCCCTGTATTTTGGCAATTTTATCCACATCGGCACTTCCCAGTTAGCCGTCGTCTCATCCTATGTGATTTGTTTGGTCGTTGCCAATATGGAAAAATGCGATCACTTCTCTAAAGAAGAACACGATCGTTCAAGCCGTTTTTGATGACCATGTTTCAGCATTTACGTTACGTTTTATGCAAACAAATGACATCTGGATCTGCTTTGTCGTACGGTTTTTATGGTTGTAAACTAAATTGGACCAGGCCGTTAACAGTCGAACACTCATATTTCTTTTCAAGCAGGAATTTACATTCTTTCTTCAGTTTCTTTCATATCCTTGTCAGCAGTTCCCATTTCTCCTCCTCTTGCGCTAGCATCTCTCCACTTCACAACCTTTGGAATAGCTTGTGAAAGGGTGAGATAGAGCTCGAATTTTTTGTAACCAAACAGTGTCGAAATTGCTCTGCAAGTATTCCATCCGGAAACTTCCACCCCAATAACTATGATTTCCTAACTTTTCATAACTTTTAACTTTTCATCATACATACTCTCGTTAATGAACCAGCAACTGCGACCTCCCATTGCCCACCGTGCCAACTACGACCCCCGTCGAAGACTTCCTCGATAGGTGGGATTTTCGTGACAAGCAGACCTCAATAATTTCCCAATTTTTTTGGAGGCATGTCACCTAATAATGGCCCGTGACTTTGATTATGTAAAGAGATTTCACTCTAGCTGCTAATGGGGCATCCCCAGGGGTAGACGTAAGGGTTTTCAGGAAGAGCTCATGACTTGAAGCAAAACTCCCAGCAAGGGTCTTTTCGAAGAATCTATTTAGTGGGTGGGATGGAGTGGCCCACGAGTCTCACAGATGTACCTTTGTCGCGGCTCGTAAGACAATGGAGCTAGGGTCTTACTGAGCAGGCATGGCGACTAATCTCAGCATTTGGATGAGATACCTCGAGCGCATCCCATGAGCGCGTGTATTACGGCATTACGACTAATTCAAATACGCGTGGATTAGTGGAGCCATGGAGCAGGCAAGTTCGTACATCTCGTCTGGCCCGCCCCTCCTTTATTTAAGAGAGCATACGTCCTAACTGCTTCATCGCCGCTTTTCATTGCATCTTTTATCATTTTCAGTCAGGTTGGCATCCATAACTCCATTATCGACCGCTGTGACCCATAAATTTAGTCTCAAAGTGTTGCTTAGAGTAAAGGCTAATCTTGTGCAATAGTTATTGGGGGACAATGTTTCTATAGATTGCAACTATTAAGCTTAGTTGACGTGAACCTCGACGCGCAGACGTAATGACAACATTCTTGACACTACAACATTCCAGCGCAACTGTGGGTTATGACGAGTGCAATAGAATGCGTAGTTCCTAGAGCGGTGGCATATTGATCTACCGGTTTCTGTCGATAGTGCTGGTTCAGTTGTAAGTTAAACCCAGTTCACCTTGCTTTTGGCCACTATTATATAATGAGCAAAATATCAATAAAGGTGTGAAAAAGTTACAGTATGACGTATGTGTGGATGTGCGCGTGAACATGGCGACGGTTCCACTACGGGTTTTGTGCTTCCGATGCTCGAAGTTCGTTCTGCTTCAATTCACAATTTCTTTGATTTCGTTCTACGAAGTTTTGTCATCAAGCGAGATTCAAGGAAATAAGGACTGAATAGCGTGACGGTCGTAAATACAAAATCTAGAGCCTATAAAATGACACCGGAGCCCAGCGTAAAGGCCAAAGGTGTTTCTACACGACCTTTCCTACCGCATTCTGAATTTCTTTTTCGAATATGATCGAGCCACTATATCCAAGTAAATTTCAAAGTGTAAAAGCAGAGGTCGTTCTGATGGAATTCGAGAACTCTTCAGCTCACTAACAAGTCTATTATGACTCAACAGCCCATAAGGTGCATGATATAGCGCAAGTGAAGGTGTATCTCACCACAAGGTCAAACGTCAGAGAAGGGAGAACTTACCCAGTGGAAAGATGGATGGTGGATGGGCCCTCCAATGGAGCACACGAACACGTAATACATCCCGGCGACTTAGGTTAGCACGACCCTTCCCTCTGCACTATGGCGCGTACGCCTCCCTTTCGCTGCCTGATCCTCTTGCCGCTTAGCAGAGAGAGCGCTAGCTCTGGAGAGTGCAGCACTAATGAGACTCGCAGCAGTGCGGAATCAACTGACCGCGAAGGGTTCCAATTTTTCGGGCTCTGGGCCGCTTCTTATACGTTTCTCTTCACCCATGCTCCACTGACCTACCCTTACATTTGATGAACTGGACCTCCATCGTAATATCTGTCTTTAAGGTCGAGGAAATTGCCTATTTTTGCAGACTCTTACAATCCCTTGATTTCAAGTGAGCTTCTCGAGTTGAGTTCCGCTACTGCCATCTTGACCGCTCCACACAAAAATCGCTTATTATCTAGGGGAACTAGTTCTGTTTGACGCAAGTTTTTTGCTGATTTTAATCAAGGCTTGCTTTTTTGTAGTACAAGAAACCACTCGCTGTCAGTAAAAGTGAAATGGAAACCACTTAGTTAAACGAGTTTACTGACGCAAATTTTCCGAGGCGCTTACTTTTTTGATAAGTTCGTAGAAATTTGTCCTGTGCTTTCTTCAACATCAGTGCGAAGATGGTGTTTTTTTTAGTTCTTTCCATGAAAGCTGGAGTTATCGCAATGGTAAGGAGAGTCGAAGCAAACATGCGGGTTCCCATTGTTCCTTTCTCTCCTACATTACCCGAGCTCATCACATGCCTCTTGCCGGTCTCGGGACTTCGAACGCGAAGCTCGAGATACGCTCCCTCTATCACTGTGGACTCGTCCATCAGCACGGCGGTTAGCATAGCGCGTGTCCCAGCTTCCACTGTTCTCGATCTTGGGCTTGGTTGCCCAGTGCGCGGTCACCCTAAAGGACTCTGGATCATAGATGTTGCTTCGATGAGCTAGGGAATCTGCCTATCGCGAAGAACGGTCTTGCGGCCGTTTCTTCTAGAAGGGGTGCCATCGCACAGTAGCAGAACTTCATCGTCCGTCATCTCTTCTCATCACATGTCCGGCAAACCTGGGCTTACAACCAGGCTTACAACCTGAGCTTCTTTAGCTGGTCCTGCTGCCTGCTAATGTGGAATTAGAGGTATAAAATGGTGCGTTTGTTGGAAAAAGAATAATCAGAAACCCAAAAAGCGGCACCCTGTTCTCCCCGTTGATCAAATTTGGACGAAATAATAATGGCTGTTGGCGCTTTGATGGTCGTTGCATAGCTTTTGTAATCACATTAGAAGCAGGTACTTCGATGGTATCTTTTCAACAACATGTATTGCCTGCGCAGAAAATAATGCAAATGGGAACGCGAAAGCTGAAATTAGTAGGATTGCAAGGTGAGGCGGGCTGATACGAGAGGCACTCCTAAGAAGAAAATCGCATAAAGACCGAAGTATGGCAGGTCTGGATTCCGTTGATCGCTTTTTTAACTCATCATTACTTTGTTGATAGGGCACTTTCTGCCGCGAAAGCACCACATCTCGTCAACTTACCATAAGACCCTCCTTTACACTCTCCACGACTCATCTTTCTGTTTCATGTGCATCAGTCTTCATGTCTCAAAGGGAATTGCTTTACGCCCACGACATAAATCCAACCGTTATTCAGACATTGTGAAAAATCAAATTCATTCACTACCTTCCACAGCTTTTTTGCTACGGCTTAAACCGTCTAGCGAAAACGAAACATGATTTTGAGGTCTATATATGTGTCCCTGCAATATGCAAGAAATCGTTTTGAGGAAGCGCGAATTGTCCTCAAAGACCCCCTGTAAGTAGTGCTACACGTAGTTTCGCCTTAGAATTAAAGGTAAGCGAGATATAAATGGAAGCGGATCCAGTTGTTTTGTAATCAATAGAAACAAACAGCACTCGATCCCTACGGTTTTCATTCTTGAAATGGGGTGCACGACTGCTGATACTTGCGTACGAGCTCTTATAACTGGCAGTTTGACGCCATACATATACATGGACTTTCTGCTTTGGTCTGTTTCTCCAGGCAATTTTTTTCTGACTCTTATGCTCACTTTTTGTTTAAAGATTCGTTAACTCCATGCTTTCCGTCGGTTCAGACCATATATTCCTATAGATGGAGCTATCTAGTCCATCTTCACACAATGGAGCTGCTAGCTGAGTAAAACACCCAGTAGTTTTTATTCACTCGCGCACTCAAGAGACGCTATGTCCGCTATGTCTGTCCCTTACTCCGAGGTGCGAGACCCATTCATGGAAACTTGCGGGTAACACTTCCTGGTCTTTTTTGAGTTCTCCTTTGTGCATTGTAGTCCACCGAAACGTTGCACAGATTTCACTTCCTGTTCTTGTTAACTTCTAATAGGTTGCGAGTTAGAAAGCGGAAAGGGTGCAGTTATATCACGCTTGGCATTGTACGGTACTCGCCGTAAAAAATCGAAAAATTACGCGAAAAACGCGATTTCGCGTTTTTTTCGTTTTTTCCTTATAACTTGGTTCGAAATGGAAATTTCCAAAATCTGAAAACAGCATTGAAATCAGCTCGTCGAGTTCTATAATAAACTGCCCTAGTTTGCCCTAGAGGCACTATCTCGGATTGCGCCATGCACTCGACTATCATCTCAGAAGCTTATTTCATGTTGTTGCCTGCATGTAGTGTGTATCTAATCCCGCTAATGAGAACTGGCCGCTTCACAAAAAGATGGGTCTCAAAATTTGCCCAAGAATGCGCCAGGCACCCTACCCTGTCCACTGCGTTGGATGAAATTTTTTCCAGATCTTAGGATCTCTATAACAATTTGAAATGCTGAATGACTAAATATATAGGCTCAGCACCCAAGACTCCCTTCTGTCGCGTTAAAATGGAAATCGTAGATCAGTCTCCAGCGGGGTAACTAGAGGTATTCCGTGAGAAAACCCAGTATTTGGGGTAATGTTTCTTGTAAATCTGAGAAGTTAGCTACGAAAACTCTTCACCATTTCGGAGTACCCCTTCTTCTGTGTAGAAAAAGGATGACATGCTTGATCGCAGGTGAGTGCTCCTTTCGTGGTGTAGCCTCGAAGAGCTTCCTGCGTCATGCTCTACTAGTGAGATCAGGTTTCCTATTGCCTTTCAGACGCGGTTGAAGCCCGAGCAATTCATCTTTTTCCAACACACAAGTAGACGTACTCTACGATAGGGGGAAAGAGTTCGTCCCTTCCTTCTCGGATTTCCTAAGAACTTTCCTTCGAAAATTGGGAGATGTCACAAAATGGATTTAGTGGCAGGTAAACTAGGTGTTCTCCAGGAAGTGAGTTGTATTTCGTTCGATAGCATTTCGCCTAAAAAATCGAACAGTGTGTATATCAGCTTCGTGACCGCGTCCGAAAGGCTATAGGAAACCTAACTCACTAGTGGTGCATTACGCAGAAGGCTTTTCGAGGCTACACCACAAAAGCGATCAAGTGTGTTATCCCTTTTCTACACAGAAGGAAGGGTACCCTGAAATGGTGAGGAGTTTTCGTCGCTAACTTCTCAGATTTTCAAGAAACATTACCCCAAATATTGGGTTTCCTCACGGAATACCTCTAGTTACCCCGCTGGAGACTGATCTATGATTTCCATTTGAATGCGACAGAGGGAAGTCTTGGGTGCAGAGCCTATATATTTAGTCATTCGGCATTTCAAATTGTTATAGAGATCCTATGATCTGGAAAAAAAATTTCATCCAACGCAGTGGCCAGGGTAGGGTGCCTGGCGCATTCTTGGGCAAATTTTGAGCCCATCTTTTTGTGAAGCGGCCAGTTCTCATTAGCGAGATTATATACACACTACATGCAGGCAACTAAATGAGATGAACTTCTAAAATGAGTGTCGAGTACATGGAGCAATCCAAGATAATGCCTCTAGGGCAAACTAGGGCTGCTTCTTAAAGAACTCGACGAGCTCAGTCGAATGCTGTTTTCAGATTTTGAAAATCTCAATTTTGAATCGAGTTATAAGGAAAATGAAGAAAAAACGCGAAATCGCGTTTTTTGCGCGATTTTTCGATTTTTTACGGAAAGCACCGTATAATTTATGCACTTCCTATCTGGGTTTTGGGTTGAGTGTGATCTAGGCGTACGTTCACTTATTGTATCGGGTCTGTCGGTTTGAAAGCCAGCAGCAGAATAGCCGAGAGGGTTCAGAAACAACAAAGAGGAGAAAAAACAAAAAGAGAGATTTCAAGAAGCAGCTGGTCGATTTGCTGAATTTCTCAAGAAATCGTGCTTAACGCCATTCCCGGTACGTCCACAATCGCGAAACGTGAAGGTATTGTGTTAGTATTGCTTCAGTGCCAGTTTCCCATTGAGGATAACCCAATCTGTGAAAAATGATTTATACTTTCGTAGGGAGGAGGGA
Organism: Teladorsagia circumcincta; assembly: GCA_002352805.1. Lineage (NCBI taxonomy): Eukaryota > Metazoa > Nematoda > Chromadorea > Rhabditida > Trichostrongylidae > Teladorsagia > Teladorsagia circumcincta. Next base: position 1,972 of record KZ347640.1, on the reverse strand, counting down.
CAGACGTTGTTCTGGAAAACACTTCGAAGTACCTATTTCTGTGGGAGCATCTGATGCATAAATCTTTCTGAAAATGTTTCGAGTTCATAAATTTGACAAGGTTTGGTATTGCCTCTGCACTCTGTCCTCTAATCAATTCACGGATTTTGGAATATAATTTGATGTTGAGGAGCACTTGATGAGAAGAGAGTTAAGTGATGTTGAACGATAGAGTAGTTGTGTTCGACAGGGAATGGTCATACTCCGAAAATTCATTCCTCTATACAATTTTGTCACATCGCCGGGCCGTTTTGTGGTATCTTATAGATCTTACATGAGGATCTTCCCGATCACGAATCGCTCTTCCAGAATTTTTTTCGCATGTTGTAAAGGCTCATGCGAAGAAAATGAAACTATGGTCTGTTTTTTGAATTGCTTCTGTGAACCTCAAAACAATGGTGAAGAAATGGTCCAAAGTGCAATGCTCCATGATGACAAACTTTTTCATTCTATGTTGCAGCCTCCAAATCGTTGCCAAATTACGAAGGTGACATGGTATGCTGGTGCCATCTGGACACAATTTGGAGCTGCCAACATGAATGGCAAAAAAAGTCATAGTCTTTTAGCCATCACGGAGGATCGAACTTTGGACCATCTCATCTCCACTATGCTGACCTTCCTAGAAACATATAAGGAAAACGAACCATGGTTTTGTCTTCCTCGCATGAGCCTCTACAGAGTGCAGCGAACCGTTTTGGAAAAAAGCTCCATGTCCTGAAAGACCTCTCTTGTTAGATGTTAGAGCAATCACAATATCATTTCCTTTAGTTTTGTAACCCGTTCAATGAGTGGAAAATCCCTCTACTCAACCACATACTTGAAAAGGGAGTGGCCCTTATGGAGTATTATCACATATCCAAGTCATATTACTGCTGAAAAACTAAAGGAAATGAT
>KZ347635.1:18762-29338 GCA_002352805.1 Teladorsagia circumcincta | reverse complement strand
GATTGTCGTCACGCATCCCCTCCTCTCCCGTGAGGTCGTCGGAATCCTTTGGACAATGCCTGGTGAAGATGTTAGAGCCTAGTACTCGAAGCAGGGATGTGAGCAGCTCACCACAGACCCCTGTTGGACTGGCAAGTGCCCTCGACGAAATGACATACCCCTGAGCTGGTAATAAGTTTGAAGACCCACGAACAAGCTAAAATAGGCAAATTTTTTGGCTGACAACAGATTGATTTGATTAGAATGGGAGATTTGGGCAAAATCTCTGGAAGTGACTTGGACACGAGGAAAATTATGTAACTAGAGAGCGGATTTCAAAAAGAAACTACAGTGTGATGTGATTTGCAGTCCGAACGATAATTAGGACTGACCCTGTTGAATTCATCTGGCGTGAAGTCGTCAGAAACAAGAAAGACGCTGAATCACAGACATCGCCCTCACTGATCATAGTGATAGATCTAGCTGCGGCTCTGCATGTCCGAAACATCCGTGGAATGAAAAACGCGAAGCCGATTAACCCCGATTCTCGTTCGCACGACGCGATGTTGTGTTTCATAAGAAGTAATGTTAAGCAAACAAATGGTTACATTTGTCAAAACCCGTGCCATTTAACCCGAATCCCGACCCATCGTCTCGCTCCATAGCGTTTGCCATTGACTTCTTTTCCCTTCTATTCTTGGCTCCCAAACAGAAGGTGTTTGCCGCTCAAACCCTTCATCAGCCTTCGATTTCCGGTCGCTACTTGTAGACTTATGAAATATTTGAGCTCCTATTCATAGGAATCAAAACAAAACCTTATCACTGAACCATCAGTGCCGGGCTGTGAGGACCTTTAACCCGTGACGAAGGGGAAATTCCTGGGAAAGACGTCGTTGTTTTGTTGGCCTGTATTTCGATTCGGTGTAATGAATCCAAGAGCTGACGTAGGCATACAAAAATATGTCGCTTAGAAATTCCAATTGGCTACGCCATGCACACGAACTCCGTTAAATTCCTAAAAGGCATTTGAAAGCTTGTATGGGCATGACTAGGTCGCTTACAGCTATTCAGCTCTTCAAGTCTATCCACCGAGTCTGGTACCACTTACATGAGTTGCCACGGATGGAATCTTGACGACCTAGTCAGAATCCGACCCTGGATGGCCATGGGTGAAAATGGCGTCTGGTTATCGCAAGATACGGGGGCATTATTGTGGCGATGCATTTAAAATAGGGTAAAAGAAGCGTTGAAGGTCTCCTTTTTCTTTAGAACGGGACTATGCACCTTAGACAAGTAACGAGAAATTTGAGGAGAGCGTGTGAGTAATTTTCATTTTCCCCAGAGTTTCTGCCCCTCTTAGGCTCAGTATTGTAGGATGCCCCTGTATCCTGCGACAGCGCCATGACGCCTTTCGAACCACCATCTCTCCATACGCATAGTATTATATTTAGATACCTAATCTACCTGCCCAGAAAAACCCACACCTGAACAGGTCCTACCATTTTGAGAAGCGATTTGAACAGAACACCTCAACCGGCAGCGGGGTAGCTTTCAATTTCCAAAGTGGGCTACAACTTTTGCGCAAGAACCAAGGATTTATTGTGAACAGGTGTTCGCAAAAAATGGGTCAAGTTCGAATGGGGAACGTCCGAAACTCTCGCTCTTGTAGAGAGATAAAGCGACCAGATAGAAAGGACAAATTTTCGATTCAAAAACTCTAGTTGCCCATCCATACTCTGTTGGAGGGGCTAAGCTCCAACAAGAGCGTACCACAACGCACTCACGAAGTGACTCAGATGAGGTGGTGGAGCAGAACCTACTGTAAGTGTAAGCAGGATCATGCTATCAAAACAAGCCAAGCTTGTTGACGAAGAAGCCCATTGAATGCGGCCCTTACATCGTTCTTCAATATTACCCAGATTATCTTTACCGCTATCTACTTACTTAGATACTTAGATGACTCGTTGATCAGCAGGCCGTTGGCCTTGCGCGGATCCGAACTTTCTTTCCATGGGCCTTGCTTGTCCAGTGTACGCCCACCTTAAAAGACACACAATCAAACTCGTTGTTTCTGAAGCCAAAAAGTCTGCCCACTGCTAAAGATGGCGACCATGTGGCCATTTACCGCTACCTTCCCCTTAAACTTTCCTCTGTTATGGGTACCACTAAAAGCCAAGAAAAATCCGCCCACCGCAGGAACAGGACAATGGGGGACTCTGTAAAGTACCGGTAACTCAAATAATTCCGACTCTTTCAAAATCCTATCCACATAACCCACTCACAAATCCTACATTTTAATGCTGGTCCCTCCAATAGGGTCTTCTCAAGCGTTCGACTATTGTACAGGGATTCCTCTACGAACCCTCGATGCTGGCTGGCACCAATTGAATCCCGCCCAAGAAGTAGCTTCTTTCTTCCCCTTAACATTGCATAATTGCTTATAGTTGTTTGAAGAAAAGAATTAAGCTGGCTAGTCGAGCATTAGCGCCACTAGCGTTTTATGAGTCGCCCAGTTGCATTCAAACATCTTCTTTCAATCTTCCGCTCTCGTTTTTTCACTGAACTAGATTTGAATGTGTGGCGCATCGCAAAAGATTAGAACTAATGACTACCGCAGCACTCCTACTACTTTTAAAAACCGTGCCTTTTGAGCTGCAGGGTTTTGCCGCGTAACATCGTCATTTCAAATGTCCCTACGATCACACTTAATTAGTACACAGAATATCACAGCAGGATGAAAATTGGTCGAGGAAACGCTAACGGATCGTCAATGGTTTGCGCCTGCTCAGTCACGCTCTCACATGTAGTATTCACTCTAGCCACCCGCGAGCTGTCTGTGCTCTCCGCGGGTACATTCACTCTCGACGCTACTCTTGCACAGTAGAGAGCCATGGTCGGAAAAATCCTCGACCGTTATTCACCCTGATTACGAATAAGGAGTAGTGTTATCTGACGTTACTACTACACAATTACTACTACAAGCACACTCTACTACTACACACCCTCTCAGAGAAAATGAATCGCCCTCACTCACCCAGCTGTTAAGCCTCACAGCCCAGAATATTTGAGGTTTTTGGAAGGGGATCTAGTGGTGGTGAGAAGAGAATTAGTTTGGGGGAGCCTTTCTAAGAGGGCTGTTCGAGATCTATTCCGACGGAAGGTTAGACCTTGCTGTCATTATCAGGGCCTGCTGAATGATGCTAGACTTGAACGAGGATTAACCATCATCACCATGATCGCTGGATCTCTTTGGAAATCAATGTCAAAGCAAGCTGCGCATAGAAAAACCACAATGGATGGCGACCAAGTGCATGGCGTGGATCAGGACGAAATGAGCTTCGAACGGCTTGTCCTTATTTCAGTACAAATGGCAAACGTGAATATGAGAAGAGAAAAAAAAGCTTCCAAGCTTGTGGATGTCAAATCAAAGAAGAAGCCTACAAAAGGCAAGGGAAACGAACAATGAAGCGAAAAAGCAGATATGCGACTGTGGAAAGAAAAGAATCGTTGAGAAAATGAGCGCTTAATGCTTGTGACCTGATGGCGAAGTGGTCAGCGTGTCGTTGTGGCACATGTCAAACATAGGTTCAGTCTCGCTCAGACACGTGCGCTCATGCTTTCCACAAACAGTTGGTCCTATGGCGATAGTGATCAATTATTTGATGCTTATGTCAGTCTTGACCCCTAACTACCAATTGGTGGCATATTTCGCGGCAAATATAGGGTCTAGATATGGAACTACAGGCATCGTGGAAGCCAAACACACATTCAAACGCTCTGTAATTATGAGCAAAAGACGGATGCATGGCTCACTAGCAGAATTATCCATGTAAGCCCAAAAATCGTGCGCATGTTTTATCCAACATTCCTAACGATAAGTGCCGTAGTAGTAGGGTAGAAATGAAAAGATGACCCCAAACGAAGCTTTGCTCAGCTTATTGTTATGTTGCTTGCTTGACTGCTGTTAATAGCCCGTTCTTGAATTTTGTATTGAACGACGAAACTATAGACAAATAAATAAATATAAATAAATAAATAAATAAATAAATAAATAAATAAATAAATAAATAAATAAATAAATAAATAAATAAATAAATAGGTAAATAATTGAACAACGAGCGAAGTATACGAAATGGTCAGTTTGCCGGTGAAAAGCTACGAGCCTTATCTGATTGAAGGAAGTGCTCAATTCGGCCATTGTCAAGTGTTTGCCAACTCATTAATCGCTTCTCGTCCATAAATGACCACTTTTGGTCAAATGGTCGGTCATTTATGACACGAAGTGCTAGAAACGCAGGGAATCTCTAGAAAACGTATTCCAAAATGGGGTGCACGTTGTTTTCAAATGGTCTATCCATTGAAGTAGAGAAATGTCGAAACCTATCACCTCTAGAAAACGCCTAATAGGTATTAAACCTTCGAAAAAAATCTACAAGACATATCGTAGGAAATGGGGGATAGCCGATGTGAGATTCGGAGTTGCCCTGCCAGCAAGCCTCCCTTGACAGATTCAGTCCTAGGCGAACGCGAGCCTGGCTAGACAGATCTGGATTTGACCATGCTTGTGCAAACAGCGCCCTTGATCTTTCTCCGCCACAACATACATATCTTGCAACTTCACTCGCCTATGACATAAGGTCTGCCTAGGATACGATGAAGGAAATAGATCAGTAGAGCGTAGAGTTTTTGTAACGATGAAGATGACCGAGTATTTCTGCGTATTCAGAACTCCCTCCTTGTTATTGATATGCACTTTTAAAATCTTTCAGCTAGTAGTACTATTCCGCTCAAGAACCCTAAGCAATCTACACAACAGGGAGGCCACAAAAGGTTCTAGCATGGTTTAAAAGGAGGGTCTTGAAGCCTACGGTAAGGCTCAATATCATGTCACCATGAACATGGATTGGCCCAAGCTCAAGAAACTTCTTCTCCAGATGCCCTCCGGCCAAGCTTAGGCTTTACCCCATTCAATCATATGCGATGGTTCCGCCGCTACAGGATTTTGCAACCGCATGTACTGGCAGCTTTTAATGCCGTTTACTGTCATTACTATTTATTATGATTGTTTATGTACAAAAGAAATAAACATCGAACTTTGTAAAGACAGAAAGGCGGTTTGCTTTGCTCCAAACCCAAGGTCCCTTTACGAAAGAAGAAGCGCTTTAGTATACCTTCAGAAAATATATATAGTCGACGAAACAAGAAAAATTAGGTGGGAAGAATGTGAAATTAGGATTATAGATGCTTACTTGCTTACTGACCGAACATAATACAACAGTTTATAGAAGAGTACAGACGAAATTCGTGAGGATTTTTATGAAGAAAACTTTTCCAACTCAATTCCGAGCTATTATTCACTGTTTTGGCAGAAGTCCACCACGCGAAAGCTAACACAAGGGTGCCGGCCAAGGGCAAAACACATTGCCCCAAGTGGAAATCGGACCTTCACCTCTCCATTTCCGGCAGTTCTGCTACCGATTACATCATCGATTACATCATATAGTATCAACAAAATTAACCAGTAACCGGAGACAAAACTTTTATATATTGACAGCATAAATCTACGCTGATAAACTAAACCGCGAAACCCAAGGAGTGATCAAACACTATGTCCAACGGAAGTTACAATGAAAAATATTGGTCAAACAAAATGTTAACAGCGTAGTACCCTCCAAGTAAAAAAATTGTTATTTATTTTAAAAAATTTAATTTATTTTTGACAAAAAATAAATTTTTTGAAAGCTGTAATTGGTGACATGAAAATCACGGCAGGATCCACATTAGCTCGCATAGAGTAAAATGGCTAGTAGGCAAGTCGACTTAAAGGAGGAAAATACACCTAGTCTAAAGGTGGCGGGCACCTCAAGGCTGCGGAGCGATGCGTGTCTAAACGGCAAATTGCGGCAGCGCCCAGCATAGCCATATTCGCGACGCTTGCGCCGTGGCACGCCCACTCTCTCACCATCTAACTCTAGCGTTCAAGAGAGAGAGGTTCAGCGTTGAAGTGGACAGCGCCGATGAGGTGGCGTCAATGTGGAAATCAAAGGGCAAAGAAGGGGTCCTCATTCGCCGGTCTCGGGTCATTTCTCACCATTGTTCCTTCATCTCCGCACAACTGACCCCGTCCGCCGTGACTTTTAATGGGCTGCAAGCTCATTTCAAACTCCGCCTTTGGCAATGGTTTCAAATGAACAAATCATTCAGGGAGATTAGTAAAGCAGAAATGACACGCTTCTGATCTGTTCGCCATGGATTCCACCTTGATTTCAAGGCGTCCACCCTAAATAGCTGCTCTAACCAGGATCTTGGCTGCTCAATTTTTCGAAAATTGCCAACGAATGGATCGTTTTACTCCACACATAAATCTGGTGCCATTTATCCATCTACGTGCACGGGTCTTTTGGACTTGGGCTTAATTCAATCGGTCCAATAGACAAATGACGTCGTACTACTTCAACCGAAAAGAAATATTTACGTGGTCGAAGAAAGTGTCCTAGTGAAAGAAGATTCATGAATTGAACACCCTCGATGAAAAAGCAGCAGAAGAAAGATAAAGCCTAGAGCTGGTCAGTGGTAAAGGGAAGGAAAATTTCCGTTGGCAAACGGTTCAGAGCCAAAGAAATGGGACTCCTTCTTCGACAGTTGATTCCGCATTGGAGCAAATCCTATTAGTGCTACCCTCTTCAACACTAGCGCTCTCTATGCTGAACGGCTAGAGGCCCAGACATCGTGAGAAGAGGTAGGTGTTCCGCCCTGATAGCGCGTCACCCGCGTCGCGGGAAAGGCCATGCTAGATGGCCGAGCATTTCGATGCGATTTGCGTGTCCATATACCTAGTGGGTCCGCCTGTCTCTCCACTGGGCAGGTTTCACCTTTTCGACCTTCTTCCTAATCGTGGAACCTCCTTCCAGCTACTTCATAAACAGCTGAAGAGAAAGTCGTTTGTGGAGCAACCGAAGCGGGCAAGTGATGAGCACATCGATTCGTATTCTCTTCGATACTAATGGGTCTCTTTTGTATCTTTTGTATCTTTTGTTATCCTCCCTCTTCCATCCGAACTGTAGTGTTGTGGCGGCAACTGGAAGTAATCAGATATTGGTGGGTGGGGCATGCGCCAAAGTGGGCGAGATTCCACGAAACATTATGATTAGGTTCAAAGAGAGCGCAGAGGCCGGGAAAAAGTGGATACGAGTTGGCGAACGAAGGAGGGCCAATGGTGGTGAGTGGCAGCGAGTGGGCGGGGTTTGCCACGAAGCATTATAAAAATATCGATGGCTCTGTTTCACGCCACTGCAGTCCAGGGTCAACCCTACGTTGTTACGAGTAACAACGGGTGAGGGGTCGTACTTGGATGGACTTCGAGGGGGAGGGGGTCGTACTCTGTCGATGGCCGGCAGTGGAATCAGTAGCCAGCACTCAGGTTCACGCAAAATGACTGATACTAGAGCATCTCTAATCCACGCTTCCTTCTGAATGAGCTTTCAAATGAATCAGCGAATTAGAAGGGCGCCCGAGGCGTGGCTACGGCGAGGGATGTAGGGCAAACGCATGCTGGACGCGTTCTAGCACATCCTAAATCAAGCATGAAATTGGTCTCCCAAGAAGTTACGGGCAGTGAAACCTAAGAAAACCCGCGCTCTCAAGAAAATGGCTCAAAGACTACCCCTCAAAAATAAGTAACAACGGGACTAATTTTTGAACCGCTTATTTTTCAGGAACGATTTGGTATTCGTTAGACAGCTTGAAGCCTGTAGTTTGTTATACCTGTTCAGCTTCCTGAACGAATGACATTGAACAAAGTTATGATCGTTTGAAGGTAAAAAAGTCGCGTTTCACCAGAAAAAAGTAACAACGTGCGAAATTTTCAATAAATTAACTTTCGATGAAAATTTAGCCACGATTAGAGAGAGGATAATTTCAGGTTTCAAATCAAATCACTCCGTTTCAAAAGCTCGAATTTGAAGAAAGTTATGACCCTAGGAAGAGGAGGGTGAAAATCTCAGTGGAATTTTATTTTTGCTTAATAAGTTATTTATTTTGAATAGTTTGAGAACAAGTCAGGTCGATTATGGGGGGGGGGGGGGTAGGGCGTCGCTGATCTGAAATCCACCGCCTTTCTAGGAGCTACCTGAAATTTAACGAAGAAAAGTTCGTCCAGATTTCAGAATCCCTGTTTGCCGCCTGTTCACGGTCGGCAAACGCGCTCTATCGCTAGGACGCCATCGGGCGCAATTCAGCAGGTTTACGGACTTTTTGAACTTTCGCATATGGTCCTGCCACGAATGGCGGAGAGGACAGACGATTACGAAACGGGTGAGGCTCGGGGACTAAGCCTTGGAGAGAGCAGGGATCCGCGGAGAGCGCAGGCTAGAGCATCAAACCGAGGCGCTCAAAGGACCGAGTTCAAGTAGTCCGTCAACCGATTCAGCACATTCAAACGCGATCAATACGTGTACAGGTATTACTTTAAGGGGGGTCGTCCCAAATCGCCCAGAAAGGGGGGTCGTAGAAAACTTCCAAAAAGCAACAACGGTAGGGTTGACCCTGCTGCAGTCCATTGTGATGCACACGAGCCAAACTGGTAAATAAGTAAATAAAATAATAAATCTCAGCTCTATAATTCTATTCACTTACTTATTCTCTCGAAAAAGGACTTCCTCTTACGTGCGACCGTCAAGGGGGTGCAAAAAGTGGACCCATTCAGCTCAGTCCATCCTCACCCGTACACACAAACTTTGCCAGTCAATTATCGCTAAAGTGTTGATGGCCAGCTAGCGTCAGCAGAAACAACAACGCCTAAGCTCAACGTTTATGTGTGTATGTTGGCAGTATAAGCCGTTAAGAGGCGATTCGGAAATAAACATCGTAAAAGGCGCACAGCGATTAACAGATGCTGATGATGACCAGCTGGTCGCCAACAATACGAACACAGACTGCTCATGCTCACTTTGTGAATCGGAACCAACCCAGACCGAAAAGTTGAAAAAAAAATAGGAAGTCGAATCAAAGCAACCCACCCAAATCAAATTTTTGGGTTCACAGCGCTTGATTAAGGTGTTGTAGATGCCCATTTGACCAAAAATGAAAAAAAAGAAGCAAGAAGAACAGTCGATGGAGCCACTGACACGTGTCTCCGCTAATATAGAAAGGGCCGGCTGGACGAGTTGTGCGAACCTGCTTGCTCCATGGCTCCACTAACCCGCGCCGTATCTGAAATAGCTGCAACGCCGTCATACAACCTGGGTATCATGAGATGCGCGCGAGGTATCACGTCCAAATGCTAAGAGCACTCTAAACGCTGACTTTTAAGACACTGGTGCCATTGTGGCACACTTCCGTGCCGCGATAACGGCATATCTGTGATGCTCGTGGGCTACTCTACCCGACCCATTGAATAGATTCTTCGACACGACTTCTGCTGGAGGTGTTGCTTTGAGTACATACAGTGGTGAAAGGTTCGGTTAAGCCTGATGGCGCAGGATCAAGGATTTGATCCGCGGGCTGTGGGCGTGCAAAACCGCGCTACTTGTCGCCACATCACTTTCGCCTTCATGAAATCATGTTGGTTGAAAAGGGCTACGAAGTTCAAAAAAGCAGCCATAGCCTGTGTTTCGTTGAATCGATGCTGGATCACTCCACTGCTGCTCAAATGTGGGAATATCCTCGTATGTCCCGTACCATATGGTACAGTCCTTGATAATCCTACCATTCACCCTGCTCCTACGAGTTCCATTTCCAAAATTCGTGAGGCAGACGCGGTCAGGCGCTGGAGAGGACACCATACACATGAAAAATTCGGACGAACGATGAAGAACAGGAATTACGAAATTTTCCTGAATTTTCAGAGAATTTCGGATCTCTCCTCAATATGTCCAAGGGGTACAGAGCTCATTTTAACGAGTAAAGTGGTCCTCCTTCGGAAAAGACAAAAACCGCACTCCCAGTTTAGAAATAAAAAAGGCATGGCATCCCAATAGACGAATGGCTACCCCGACACCACACAGACCTTGCCGAACCTTCACTTGTGGGGGCCCTACAGGTTTCTGTACAGCCCATCATCCTTAACCACAGCAGCAGCCAATTCTGGAAAGCTTCATTCAGAAGATGGGCCAATATATTCACGAGTGGACATTGCATGGGTACAAACTGGACAACATTCTGAGCAGTGAAAGAGACGTGAAAAATGTCTCGGCTGTTCATACAAAGCGATCACCGTCTGCTGCGAGGAAGAATCTGCTTGGGCCAGTGCTTCGCGGGTATGATGGGCTTGTGTTCATTGGGGGATCATCAACGACTGTGCCGAAAACAGGCGCGCCTGCAAAATTCGCGAGTAAGCAACCGTTCGACAATGTCAGATCAGTGTCATAATCGTAATCAGAGCGCTGAATCAGCTGTGTAGATAAGCTTACCACTAAAAAGAAACTTTCTAGTGTCCCGTGGTCTAACGCGGCAGACACTTCAGAATCCGCTTGGTCGCCTACGTATTAATTTATTTGGCTTTTTTTTGTTCCACACCGATTCATGAACAATATTGGGTCCGAAAAACAATTTTTCGTTACTGATAATGAAAACGCTGAAGAATTAATGTCTAATGATG
>KZ347634.1:17057-32275 GCA_002352805.1 Teladorsagia circumcincta | reverse complement strand
GCAGCAGATTTCTCATAAACCGGCGGAGCAGATCCAATAACATTTTGTTCAGATTCGGTACGTATTTTTGACATTCCGGATGCTACATAAGAGTCATTTAGTGAACCCATGGATGTCACGGTCATTCGTGAAACTGTAGGAGTTTGTAGCTCCTCTACAGGACGGATACCTGCGTGGATCGAATGTGGATTCACACCAGCGTCATTCTGGGCCGAAGTTTTGACCAAGCTCATTGGAATGAAAGGTGCGCGTGATGGTACAGTGACAGGATGGTTGCGTGGTGAAGAAACAGCATATTGCACTGTTTCTCGCTCCTGAGGTGGAAGAGTGGCTACTGGAAAGCGTGACGCTGAAAATAATCATAAACAATCGAGGTTAGTGCATAACCGTCAACTTCCGAAAAGTAAAACCAACGATTTTGTGGCTCTCTACACTTTATAAAACATTTTGGAGTCCTTCCGGTAGTAAGAGGTACTGAAACCTTGGTGAAATATGTATTTCGTTTCGATCACAGTAATCCTTATTTCTAGGATTTCGATTCGACATCCCCACATACACTGCGTTTCATAGTTATAGGTCCACCCTGAATTTTTGCTATTCCAAACCTGCTATGCATTTTAGGAGAGCGCTGCTATTACCGATGGATTCCTCATAACGAGAAACCTCGATAATGTTTTTCTGAAGATATTTCTTCCTTAAAACAACAGTCTCAGAACGAATTCGAGGCTATAAGCGGTCGGTAACGAAGTTGTAGATAAAGATTTGACTGGTAATAAAGGAAAAAAGCAAAATCCGCTGGCGAAGCCTTCAAAAAGGTTTCAGCTGGTGGACGAGTTGTCTGAATCACTTGCTTCGCCGGATTTCGACCGCATTTGCCCTAATACAGTTAGAGACATATGAATTGTATAAAAATAGAAATACAACAATCAAATAAAATAAGCAAGTAAAACCCATGAAAAAGGCGTGACAATTATTGGCAAATGGGCGTTCCCTAAGATCTTTGCGAATGCCCCTGTCAACGGCGCCTTCCTGGCTTCTTTGCGGCTTCCTAAGGTGAGTTTTTCGGTTAGTGACACTTATTATGGCGTTGATTAGGGCTAGCGCACCATTTCCACCCCATAGCATAGAATTTTCAGAACCCTGCTGAGACTGTTGCTTTAAGTAACCTGAATATCATTTTTTGAGCGAATTTTTGCCGTTTTGCAAGATCGATTAACACTGCTTGTCGAGAAATTTTCTACAACAAAAACAACATCATAACTTCTCAATGATGGATGAACCTCCATTATTCGTGACGACCTCACTAATACGTATTGGCATGCTCGCATCCAAGCTAGCTAGCAGTGGGATCCAAATTTGTCCGCTGATAATGGACAGTTCTTTTCCGACTGTAACAATTTGCTTTTGCTTCGCCGTAAATCTCCTTTGAAATGAAGGATGGGATTATCTATCGAATTTCATGTCGGACAACATGCGGACCACTCGGAAACTGCCACATTTTTTTCTGCAATCCAATCCGACGTGGAGCGGCTGGCATGGATAGCCAAGCTATCGCGCATAAAAGTTGAGGAGCAAGTGCGGCGGTGTAGAAGAAATAGCAGAAGTCGCTCCTCAAAAGCTTCACGGTACTCAACAGAATCCACATGATAGGAAGCAAAAGCGTGTTCTTGCTGAACAGCCGTACAAAAGAGCTCCAAACCTAGGTGATTCTCCGCCAAAGAGCTCCAAACCTAGGTGACTCCCCGCCGAAATTACGTCGCTCGGAACCAAAGACCATTTGCGCAGATTCCTGCGGAACCCTCCTCTTCTGTCAGGTCTACCTAAACTGAACTTTCTCCACGTCGCTCAGATCACCAGGAACACGAACTGAGGAAATAGAGGTAAAGTGTCGTACTTGCAATACCTTTATCCGATCAGTTGAGGGGTTTTCTTAGACGAATTGGAGACCTGCGATCATGTGCCGCTCCGATGATCTTGGAATACTCTTCCTCGATTCTTTGATAATGTTTTCACTCTCTGAGTCACTCTACACATAATGGATTTTCTAACGGAAAGCCTCATTTCAGCTCGGACCTTGCTCAGCCTCCTCGTACAATTCGACAAAAAACGCTCAGTTCTCCTTCAATCTTGGTCAGGATGGAGCTTTTGTTTGCTAGGAGCACTCTTATTTCCGCACTCATGAGAACTTCGCTCATAGTTGCATAGGCCGTATAAGACCGGCCGATGTAGGTAGCCATTCTCCTCCTAGGGTATACGTCTCCAGTAAAGCTGACTTGAGCTTGTTATTGGTAAGAGAGTCGAGTAGCATGAGTCATGATAAACTCGATATCGAGTAAGCTCGCTCATACCCACGCCTCCCGCATTCCCTCTATAGATAGTCAGAAATAGGAACTTTTCATGAGTGACCAAACAATTACGAAATGATTAAAAATTCGTCCAAAAAGTGATATTTAGGCTACTTCTGGTAGGAATTTCTTCAGGAAAACAATATAGGGGTTTTTCGTCATGAGGAATCTTTTGGTAATAGTAGCATTTTCCAAAAATGCACAGCAAGTTTGGAATAGCAAAAGTTTAGGGTGGACCTATAAATATGAAACGCAGTATATAAAAAAGTTGCTCAATATGTGAGTGTAACCGCGACCGTGCCCAGTGTGTGCTTCTTAAAGCAACAGTCTCAACAGGGTTCTAAAAATTCTATGCTGTAGGGTGGAAATGATGCGCTAGCCCTAATCAAGAACATAGGCAGTGTCACTAACCAAAAAACTCACCTTAGGAAGCCGCAAAGAAGCGAGGAAGGCGCACTTGAAAGGGCGGTCGCAAATATCTTAGGGAACGCCCATTCCCCAATCTTTGCCGCGTCTTTTTCATTGGCTTTGCTTGCTTATTTCATTTGATCGTTGTGTTTCTATTTTTATATGATGCACATGTCTCTAGTTGTATTAGGGCAAATGCGGTTGAAATCCGGCGAAGCAGGCTAGTCAGACAACTCGTCCACCAGGGGTAGCCTGTTCAAAGGCTTCGTCGGCGGATTTCTTTGTTTTTTTTTCCTTTATTACCAGTCATCTCTTTACCTACAACTTCGTTGCCGACCGCTTGACGCCTCGAATTCGTTCTGAGCTGTTGCTTTAAGGCACACTTCTGCGAGGCAAGAAAATATTATCTATTTTCTTTGACACTTTTTTAACGTTATTTGTTTTAACAGCAATCAATTTGGCCCCTTTCTTTCTGTAACATTTTACTATCATTTTTCAAATCCTCGAGTGTAACATACTCAAAGCGTAGTTCAGATTAGCCTAGCCTGTATATTCCAGCTTTGAATAGGCCTGAGAGGAACGGAGCAGGTCTGGGTAGAAATTGTGGTTCGGCTTGAACTCGCCTCACAATTAAATGCTCCAGCAGTTCTTGAAATGCATCTAACGATAGTAGGAGTCTTGAAGAGACGGTGGAGGTCGGATATCGGGCGTTGCCAAGGGTTTGCCAAAAGTTCTGACCAAAGCACGCATGCGTCGACCTATTGAGAAGCTTTTACACTTTGTCACAGCCTGCGACCTTTGCTAGATGAATCGGTCATGATCGCGTTCTACAAACTTCGCCAAACTGGATTTGCATTCAAGGAGTGTGATGGTAATGAATGTGATTAATGTATAACATATGGCAGGCGGCCGGCTAGCTCTCTGGAACTAGAAGGAGCTGGTACAGTGAGAAAGTACTCTCGAACCGTATGTCAAAATGCATTGGAAACTACAACACGTTTGACCAGTACTGCTCATAAAAGTGTCTACCAACTCATGCCTGACAGGTGGCACGGACCCGCATCACGCAACCAGCACTGCACAAGTTCAACCGACTGGATAGAGATTTGATACTGCGACCATATTACACAGTGGACCTCTTGCCACTTGATTGTCGTTTTATCGAAGACATAGATAGCCCTTTTCGCTTCTTATTAACACAGGTATGAGAATTCTAATAATTTTTATCGCAAATGAAAATGCTGCAATTGAGCCAAAGTACATGCGCTCAAAGTTCAGTATCAAAAACGACAGAAGTTTTCGAACAGCTAATCAATCAGTTCAATCAGTTCAAAGAGCCACTTCAGATTAGTCACAGGATGCAGTCTGACGATCCGCACAGCGGCGGGTGAGTGGGACACCTCTAGCATATTGTCAGTTTCGTACCCATCGCATTTTATTGCAATAAGTGCGCCAAATTGGTTGATTAAGGAATAAGGACACTCCCAAGATACTCGAGTCTCACTTCACTCAAGGTCTGAACGTGGTGCCAAAACATATACCACCCAATGAGTAACTAAAAGCGGACAGTCAGGCTCGTGATTGGGCGCTATGGCGCCTGAAACTGAGTGTAGAGATGCGTAATGGAATGGCAGTAGGAAAAAAACGAAAAGAAACTGTGACAAGGCCGTGAACGGAATCCCCCACCCCATTAGCAGTGAAGGAAGATGGCTTGGAAGAGAGGCACGTCCAAACAGGTTTTCCGAATATGCCAACCATTCTATCGCTTGGTACGGCACTCAACCCAGCTGATTTCACACGTTATGCCAGCCACGCACCACTTCCGGAGGTGGGCGGTCGATGCGCGGATAAGCAGCGGGAGCGCTGAATACTTGCCGTGGGGCCTTATTACGGCGCCGTTCGGGATTCTGAGCGTGTCAGCATCTCTCTCTGTGGGTGCGTAGCCATGCACAGAGACGACTAAAGGGGTTGGTTTGGTCCACTAAGCCTGACTCGTGGCTTTAATGGTTGAAGCAATGGCTACAAAATCAGCCAATCAGCCAATCACTTTTAAATCGCATTTGACGATAAATGCGGTCACATCCGGTTATGTAGCAGCATACGATAGCTTCAGGCGCATGAGTGGTTCATTCGCTTTCGTTTATAGGTTAGGCGCAAAGGGAACGAGAGCGTCTGTTGGTGGAATGACTAGGTGTCTGGTTTCTGGTTCGCAGTTTGAAGGATTCGAGTCCGGGTCGAGAAGGTGGCAGCGCCGCTAAGTCGCGAATGCTCCGCGATTCAAATGCCAAGCGAGATTTTGCATATATTAACTTTTCCTTCTATCCTATCAAGACTCCTTAGTCTATTCCACATTGGCCAGGAAGCAGAGGAGGGGAGGTGGTAGCGGATATGGGTAGTTGAGCAGTGTCGCGCTCCAGTGTAGCAGCACTAGCCGTCTACGGTCTCGTCGCGCACCTTTCGATCGGAGCGCACTAGTTCTCCATTTACCGAATCTGCACCTATCTGACGGACTTTATTTTCTTTAGTCGCAATCATTTCAGAATATGAGAGCAAATTCTGAATGCACGAGACCTCTACAGGGTGTCCCATAAATATTGCACCACATTCCTTAACTTGTAACTTCTTTCAAAGTGAATGAATTGTCAAGTGGTTATATACACACAATCTTTGGTCAGACATCTACCTACTGGAAGGAATGACGTTCATTCGATATGTCTTCCTGCCGCTGTAAGTATGGCTCCCGGTTGCTAAGAAAACGACTCTACTGTGGCCCGCTTGGCATTATTTATTTATTTATTTATTTAGCTATGCGTTCAATGACGCGCCATAAGAGCATTTGGCGTACGGGTCTCCTTTTCTGAACTTTCCAGAGAAAAGGCTACGGCTCTTCTATGTGGGTGCAATGTATAACGCAGGCTCTGTCTGATATACCCAACACAGGGTGGTGCAGCAGGTTGAAATCGAAGGATATGACCATTTGCTCGGGTATGTGAAGTCGGAGAGTATAATGAGACCACTTGTAAACATGTTTCACCTCCTATGCAGAGAGAACTTCCCAGAATGAGAAAGGCTAGATGCCATGGTGATAGACTGTGCACTGGCACATTCGTTGCTATGTTTTGGTATCGAGTTTTGTTAGCTTTCAAAAAGACTGTGGGGGTGAGCGACCGGCAGTTGAGACCGTTGCTCGGACCACGATAGGGATTGGATGCTGCTTGTGGACAACGTTCCTTTCACCTTGATAAGTTTCCCCAGGACCTCTCCAAAGCGTCCTTGAAGTTTGAATATTGTAGCTCCGCTTCACAGTTGGAATTTTGTTGTCGATAAAAACTGTCACCACGAAATCACCATTTCCGACACCTGGCGCCAGCTCTTCATACTTTTGTCTCTTCTGTGCTTCCTGGTTTGATTGAGGCATCGCCCTTATGCAGCCAATAAAGCATTGCCAGCAGTTGTTATTCAACCACACTTCACATGGTCGTGCTTGGAAACTCCAGTGTTCTGGTCATCTTTTTCACGCTACCCACGGTAATGTGGTCCATTCGCTTCTTCGCGTTTTTCCTGGGATCCAGGGAGCCTACGAGAAGGCAGCATCGCAGACTACATTAATGGTGCTCTTCGTCCGCTCGCCGTAGGCTGCGGGGCGGTTGAAAATCTAAAGAAGCGCGATGTTCATCACAGGATGTTAGACCACCTGCATAAGAGATTATGTCCTCTATTGAAGTTTGAGCGCACCATGAGATGGAGAACGAAGGGTAAGCCATGAAATTTGGTAGGGTTATCCATAAGAGGTTATGGGAAGTGAATGTAAACCAATCCTAAAAAATAGCCAACAGAGGTCCACAAAATTGAAACTCAAAATGTGGTGCAATATTTATGGGACATCCTGTAGTTTATGAATGCACTGCGCTTTCGTTCTAAACTCGTTTCACCCCGCAAGTTGGAAACGTCGAGAATGTGATAAAGACGTTGCAAATTGCTAGTTTTCTCCCTTTGAAAGACTGTACTATTCACTTACTCAGACGCTAAGACGCGGATACCACCGCGCAGTAGCGGTGCTCCACCGTCCGTCAGTTCTTCTCATTAAGTGTCCAGCAAATCTATGATTTGTCTCATCGATGTGAAGAAGACGTCATTGTCCCTTGACGTTGCTCTGACATCAGAGAAACAGTTTTCAATTCTCGCTGTTGATCCAACGTCATGCCCACAAAACGACGCTCTATGGATGCTGAGCGGTCTTCGACTGCCTATCTAGCGATTTTGTCAGAGGTCTCTCCCGCGTAGCTGAGAGCAGGGTGTACCACTGAATTGAAGATTCCTGCTCGAATTTCGCCATTTTCGAAATCCTCGGTGGCGCTTCTCACGGTGCCGAATGCGACCCATCCAGTCTCGGGGCATCTGATTAGCTCTCCAATCGAGTTGTTCATGATACTCAGCGGTAGCGGTGAGCATAGTAAGCGTGCATTGAGGAATCCTCGATAGGTCAACAGGAGACGGGTCGTGTTTGGCTTGTTGAGAGGATGAAAGCAGTAGGATCATCAATGTCGGAGGACTCCAAAAAACACAAACATCAAGAAGTGGTCGATGCCGTGCAAGCTGCAAGCGGTGAAAGCCAGTATCTGCAATAACCATTCTCACACATAGAATTTTCACAGATTTAAATGGTCCACGTTGTAATTCAAGCTACTTCAATGTTTATTGGATTAACCAACCCAGAGTTCCCAAGTTTCAAAGGGTATTTTATCTTTCAAAACGATTATGAAGGAGTGTGAGGCTCACGGCGCGTCCCTGAGTGGGCCCAAGCAGTTGCGCGAGCTTCAACTACGGTTCCCTAAAAAAGAATTACCGATTCAGGAAAAGATGAAGAGGTTCCTAAAAGGTCCGTGTGAAATAGAAGGGAGGGACCTGCTCTCCAACAAGAAACCCAGATTTTAGCTTCAAATTGATAAACATGTAATCCTTAAAGTTAAGATTCACTAAACAATTCTACACTTATTGGAAATAGATAAACATGAGGATTTCGAATCTTCTCCCACTTTTGTTTACAATCGCCCTTTGAAGGAGCCATAGTCGTTGAAAGAGGGTCAATGCAGCGAAAAAGTAATTTTTGGCGGTACTCGGGCAAAAATTCTCAACGTAGCCATTTTTTTGATACTGAACGTGTTTAGCAGTTTAGCAACCTCCAAATAGAAATCTTCTAGTATATGATGACGTGTTGTTTTTTTTTCGATTGCGCGAGTTTGAGCGGAGTTGTGGCTTTGAAAATTGTAAAAACTGGCACTCATCATAATGATTAGGAAGAGCTCGTCGAAGAACTTCCAAATCCGCTTTCGGATTGAAATTTCGTCCTTTTTGATGAAATTTATAATCGTTTGAATACTTGTTCAAATTTCAACGTGGTAGATAAGCTGCTCCACCGTCATCCCTTAAGATCAATCAGTTCGCAGCTGAATTATGGCTCCTTCGTGTCCAGTTTATAATTTTTTTCTCTTTTCTCTGGAAGATTGGTTGAGAATGATATTTCTTCGACCTTACTTTGTTGAAGGCCTTTACGGTGGAAGGTATAGCAGAAATTTTTTTGAGGAGAGACTTTCGGGAGGGTTACACAAATCTTCCATACTCGGTTTGTTCAGAGACTTTCTTGGACATTGAGCGCTGGTGGGGGGTTCGCATTTCGAAATTTCCCTCAACGCCTCGCTTGACGCTGCTACCAAGGTATCCACGTCTCAAGAAGACAGATGCGTTGTCCGAAAATCGATTCCGCATGACCGTTGTCTTTAAAACTTTCTATGAACAGGCCGTAATGACTTCCTTCATCATCACAACGATGCAACATCTCGGAGGCGTGTCTTGGAGATTCGATCAAAGCGATGCCGTGAGCAAATCGAAGGTGATTGAGTCGCGCACTACCAATGTTGACACTGAAGTCGCTCCGATCACGGCGGTGCACGAACTCTAGGCAAGCGGAGAACCTACTGGGTAAGATCGAATCCCCTGTCCTACTCCCTTTTCAACCGCCACCACTAAGTCGTTGAAGGAAGGGCAGAATACTTTTGTACAATGAGAATAGCATTCCGTAGCACGTCCAAGTACACCTCTCGACACCTTGGGCTTCTGGCGACTCTCAGACCTTTGCGGGTTCAGTTCGACAGAATAGAACGCTTTCTTGTAGTAGTCTTGATGAAGGTCGGGACGCAAGGTAAGTGATGGTAACGGGATACCTTGATTAGATGTCGACAAATTGCGATATGGTTGAGTGTGCTAAAATGCCGACGGAAGCCTGCTTGCTCTATTACTGCGCTTCTTCCAAAACCCTCCGAATGTGTGCCAATATACTGCTGGTAAATACGTTGCCAAACTGGCAGCAGAGTAGTGGGCTGATAATTCGTGAGGTCGTCCTTGCCACCTTTCTCAAACAACAGCACCGTTCGGTGATTGTTTCCATGCCCTTGGAAGACAATAACTTTTTTGATGACAATCTTCTGAAAATTTCGAAACAATTGTAAGGAAAAAGTTTTACTCCTCCGATATATGCTGGAGCTGTTTCGGAAGTTCTCTGGTTCGCGACAAATCTGCATCGATTATCTACAGAGGACGACTTTCGAGCCACTTCCTTCGCCAATGCAACGAACTCTTTCAAAGCCATCTAATTGCTCCTAGGGTAAATTATCTCAATGAATTAAATAGCAAATGATACACTTGGTGCAGATCCACTCCGTTTCGGTTTGCGCCATGAGTAACCCCTCACGGAGTCGACTGGAAGGTGCCTTGTCCTTACGACAGCTTGCTTGTGTAAAGCGGAAAGTGTTTCCAGTCCTGACTAATTAGGACAACTGTCATGGCCGCAGTACACTCCGATCATTCCTTCATTACCGTCGCTTCCTTCTAAACCCTGTTCCGATAGCTGTATTTGCGGTGTGCATATTTACATGCATATTTGCATGTGATGATATCAAAAAGGCTGTGAATCTCCCCGTTTCGTTCTGTCTACTGAGCTTCTGCTCCTACAAAGGTTCTCAAAGGCGTGTACATCAATCCAGTGAAGATATTCTACATTCACATTGAGTACGATTTTTTGTACAAAGTGCGCATCCTGCCTCTATCATCATACTGATCACTTCTAGCAAGGTATTAAACACTTTCCATTTGAGTTTTCGTTTCACTTAATCCCACGATACCAGTTGCTTTAGACCAACTGGAAACTTGTAAATTTAGTGCTTGCACAACGAGTGAGTGGTTGCAGCACTGCGTTGTCCTTTTTGATCAGTACAATTACGACCCACCCACCACCCGTCACTTGCCCTCTGAGCAAATACACTCCCAAATTTCCTCGATCGTTGTACCCTGTTTAGGGCTACGTGGGCTATGAGCGCCCACCGCCAGAGCTGGCGCGTGGCAGACATGAGGCGTGGAAAAAGCAGGGATGACTGCAGTTTCAGCGGCTGGTACAGAGCCAGCAGCGGCTAGCAAATACGAAGACTTGTTTGGACATACTTTCCTTCCAAGCCAGCCTCCTTCGGCTGTTGAGGAAAGAGGTGTATTCATCTTTGGCCCTGTCGGCGGTTTCTTCCCAATTTTTCTTCTCTAATGTCCCATTTCAAATCATTTCACTCACATTCAAACTCGGAAATGCCCCAACTCTCCCAATTCGTGCCTCTGAGAGGAATATATGTTAGAGTTAAAATTGAGTTCTTCTAATATGGCTAAAAGAAATTCGGACATCAACATCTTACCCCTCACTGGAAGTGCCCTTTTTCTCTGAAAAAAATTCCACAACTACAGGGGGCGTCGAATCCGTACTGTGTTATGCTCACTCTGGATTTTTTCAGATAAACGAATCCTTGCGTAGCAGTGGATTAATTGAAATGGATAACGCCATATAAACTATTCGTAGTTCAGTACCTGATCGCCCTTGCGGAATAATTGGGTCAGGAAGTGGAAGGCGCGGCCAACTCACAACTGGCGGGATGGATGCCGAATAGAGGTGAGCGCCTGGGATTGGCCAGTTGCCAAGATGACCATCAGTTGAAAAAGCAGAAACTCGAGGAATCGAAATCTGAACAAAAATCGTAAAGGATCCCGTTTGTGTACGAAATTATTAGTAGCCAATAAAACTGGTGCAAAGTAATTCGACAGCAATCGCTTGTTGAGAGACAAGCAATAATATTATTGGGAACATGAACAATCAGGTACGTCACCCCTCATTTGTTCCCATTTGTTTTACCACCTCTTATCGCTTCAGCCAACTGTTAGTCAACAATCGCCAATGAGAATCCACGTTATTCGCTTTTCATTTTTGCGACGGACGAAAATTTCTACCCCCTCTGACCAGAATTTTCATGAGAACAAAACGCTGAGGCAGGATGCAACGGAAAGGAAAAGGGATGTGAACGAGCAGTGATGGAGCCCTCGCTGTATCGAAAACCTTTGCACTTTCCCATCCCGCCTGGATTTTCTGTTCCTTGACACGGATGCTTTGAAACCAATTACGTTCCTGTCAAATTCGTCTGAATGAAGCTTTAACTGATACTTCGTCATTGAAACGATGGGAACAGATGGTCTTGTTTTAATGCTTGCACATACGGCACTCGCCGTAGAAGACCAAAGATCCTTACAAACAAGACGATTCCGCTTTTTTCTCGGTAGAACTCGACTCAGGATGAGTGTAGCTAAAATCAGAGAACACCACTGAATTTAGCTTGTTGGATTCTTGAGGAGAAACATTAGTCTCAAAATGAACCTGATCTCTAAAACCATGCTCTCGAGTTACAGAGAGCTCAGTGAATGTATATGATACGTACTTGATCCGTGTTTGATCTAATGCAAGCTGAATCGGTCTATAGGAAGAGTATGCCTAATAATAGCGCCAGAATGCGCAATGTACCCGTCTTCATCCAGTACATGATAGAATCAACGAATAAGCCCTTTTTCTGCATTCCAGAACCTCTGTTTCATTTCAAACTCCTGAATGACTGAGCATGAAGCCTCGCTGCTAAACATTCTCCATCTCATGTTCCAAGGTGAATCCAAGACAACTCCCCAGTAAAAGCAGTAGGTCGACTTGTTGCAATGTTTTGATTTTCAATTTTGGGCAGGTATTTTGCGACCACAGCTGAGAAGGCAGCTACGAATGCTGAACTCCTGTGCTCCGCATGCCCTTATTGCAGACGAATTTCGAATTGTGCAGAAGTATTTCGGCACGCTTGATCAAAGGTGAGTGTTGCTCGCATGATGTGGCCCTAAATATCACTCCACATAAGGCTGTAGTGATTAGAACAGGTTTCCTGTCCTGTCAAGAGCAGTCACAAAATGGAGATGTGTGCCGCCCTTCCTTCACGAAAGGGGCGATGGCCAATTCGATCGTCGGCTAATGGGGTCACGCCGCTCACGCGGCGGGCAGCGTCGCACACGACAGTCGATGCGGCGATTTCTGTGCGGGCCTTGGCTGAAAGGAAAGGTCCATATCTATAAATTGCGGGTGGAGTTAGAAAACTGATAAGACCAGCAATCCAGGTATCAGTGAGCCAACAAGCAACACCTCATGATCTCTGCATTGATTTAAACCTCACAGTGCAAAGCTTGTGCCATGTTGAGGTTATCCTTTTGAACTCAATTTGACTTCTTTATCAACCAACTGCCTGAATCGTTAAAAGGCAGCGATAATCTGGCTCAATCGGAAAAATATTACGTCCCGAGGCACACTGGAATGGTGAGGAAGATAGCGAAATCAGCATGACAGGACAAGCTTGTGAAAAATGGCATGGGACTAGGAACCTGCATTTTAAGGGGATTGGTAATCCATTTCCGTATTCCATGAATGGGAACTTCGTCTAATCGCAAACTCCCCAAGGTTTTAACACTGAATTCTAGCCAGGGCCGACATCGCAGGCTGCGGCGACTGGCGCAGTGACCTAGCACTGCCACGATTGAATCGTCACGCATTCTCATGAATAAAGCTGTATGATTGCTCTCTTTCCTTGTTTTCGGCCTTCTCCTTGCAACCAGTTGGCATCCCTAGCCTTTATAGTTTTGTACTATTGAGGTACACGACAATTGAGACCTTTTTCACGCTCACTGGTCGGTCGCGATCTGAGGATTGACCGTGTTACCCGTCTCCTGCGACGGGGGACCACTTATGCCCCCACATATCCCCTACAACGCTTCTGACTTGCCACCTTTGCAATGTGACTCGTCAAAAATGCATGTGTAACATGATATGTTGGCGCACGCTGCTCATATAGTAGAATATGTGATGTAGACGGAGCCGGTCAGCGGAAAAGCGCCGCAACCCGCAGTAGGTCAGGCGCGCGATAAATGAAGGATTACACGCGATGATCGCATTCCCGGCATTCTCTAATAGTACGTATAAAGTGTCTGAAAGCTCATGCGATGAACCTACCCCGTTGACCGGCGGCACGTTACTCCTTATTTGAAATTGTGACGCTTCGACTGCTTCAGAAGCTATGGCGTAGCCGCCCGAAACAAGAGAGGGAATACTAGGATGACGCCGGATGCTGCAAAAAAAGGATTTGTTGTATTTTGTGAGCGATTCTTCAAACATTTCACCTGGACTCATTTGCTTTAGTGCCAGCTAGTTGACAAACGAACAAAAACTGGCGATCTGATGCCGTTTGCGCGTCGAGCTCCATCTGCACGTAAACACGGTTCTCCATTTGATCCACCATCTGAATGGAGTTTTGCAATATTACGCACTGGTAGCAGTGCTTACCATGACAGTTCTCTTTTCATTGCTGATTACAGGCTCAAGTGTCATTTCCGAACCAGGGATTGAAATTCACTGTTTTCATGCTTTAGCCCATGCTGCTGACGCGAAATGCCAGTGGATAGGTATTATCTCGGCTGCCTCCTTCGAATTTAATAGAAGCCTCTTCCAGGAAATTTGATCTCACCCAAGAAGTATTTGGAGAATCCGGGTCAAATTCGGAAAGGCCAGGGCATGGGCCGAGACGCATCAATGCGCAAATCAACGAGCAAGAGGGTGTTCATTTCTCGGGTTGCCGTTTTTTCTTCCTTCATGCATCACTGGTTATCTCCAACTTGATTCATTGAGCTGCCTTTTTATCGTAACATCGGACCCTAACAGCCAAATCCGATAAGTTTTGTCTTTTTTCAATTTGGTCATCAGCCAGAACCTAATGGTTGAGCACCATTTCACCGATTTTAGACACAAAAGTATTCAGTGCCGAGGCATTGAGGGGGGCATGTCTTCATCGATAGATGGGTAATGCTGTATGAGCTCACTGGTGAAATGCTGACTACTTTGTAGAGTATTCCGCGTTTCAGTGGCCGAGGTCCTTATTCGAAAATAAGGGCATGATATTGATGGAGACAATCCTACATTTCTGAAGAGTGTGGAAGATTTCAGTATTGTGATAGATGCCTTGAAAACACCATGGACCGGGTGAAGGACTTTCGTCCAAGACTCACACTTCTGCATGCTTCACCCCACTGCCTCGCACCTCGGCAGGCTTGCCAGTGGCACACCCTCGCTTGATTGGTTAAGCTGCCCTGTGGCCTTCCCTTGACGAAGCCAATTACATCAAAATAGGTGAGTGGAAAGTTGATTGAAGACCAAGGTGAGGAGGTGACTCTGGTGAAGGAACTAAAGGTGCAGGGGATGGAAACGAAGCAATCATTTCGTTAGTAGAACACTGGGCCGAAGCTGAAGCAAAGTACAGTGAAGTGGAAGCAGCAGATGGTTCTATGGCTGCGAATGGTGTAGTTTGAGCTGGATCAAAACCTGCAAAAAAGCCAGCGGAGTTTGGTAGTGTGGTGCAGTGAGAGGTTGTATAGTGATGGAATGAGAGTTCTGGGCAGGGTAAAGCGTGCGTGGAGGAATCCTTGACAGGTCGAGGGGGGGAGGAGGGGGGTGGGTCGTGTTGGGCCCGCTGCAAGGATGGAAGCAGTAGGATCACCACTACCGGAGAGCTCCAAAAACACTACGTCGAGAAGTGATCGATGCTGTGCAAGCCGCAAGCTGTGTAGCTGCCAGTATGTCCAATAACAATGTTCCGCACACATAAAATTCTCATGGTTCAAACCGTGTTGTAATTTTACGCTACTCCAGTGGTTATTAACACAAGGCTAAAGAATTCGAAATTCACAACCTTCGACAGATATTTTATCGTACAAATGAGCCACGAATGTGAATGGATGTGAACCACACGGCGCGTCCCTGCGTGGACCCAATCAGTAGCGCGCGCTTCAACCCTTCGGCTCGCTTGAGAAAAATATGATTCAGGAAAAAATCAAGAGGGTTCCGAAAGGTTCCGTGTGAAATGGCAGGGAGGGATCCACTATTCACAAGAAATGCAGCTTCGGCGTCAAATTCACAAGGATATGATCGCTAAAGTTGGAAAATGCTATACAGTTTTATACCTGTTGAAAGAAAAAGATTACGAAAGATTACTAATGTAGATTACGAACCTGTGCTCACTTGTGTGC
>KZ347631.1:5837-18906 GCA_002352805.1 Teladorsagia circumcincta | reverse complement strand
CAGCCACAGGCACTGGCGGTGAAAATGCGGCAATTCCGCTGACGAAGAGAGAAAGAGAAAGCCTCGGAAAACGTGGATCACATTTTCGATCGATATGAGGAATAGGCTCGACGGGAAATCCCGCAGTCGCTGCGAAAACCAATCCATACCTGGCCGGCGGAGCAGAAGTCCGCCCCATATTGGACCGAAGTGGGTCGTTCCTTCCTCAGGGAGGGCAGCTAAACCCCTCAAGCATGGACCTGACATCACAACTGTTTTCCCAGGGTGACTTTTATTAGACTTATTAGAGCATGAAGATGTCTCTTGAACAGTCCCTCATGGGCCTAATCCTATCCTTTCCCTAGGCTAGCGGGATGAAAAGCTCTTTCAATTCCCTTTCTTTCTACAACCAAGATGCTCAAAGAACTGAACCCCTCATAATGTTTGAAATAATGTGTGAAAGCAACCACGTGCTGGAGGAAAGGAAACTATATCGTTGAGAACCAAAAGATTTCAAGGAATTCCCCTAGCTTGAGGGAGCAGGGGGGGGGAGTATAGGATACGGCCCATGGTTAGGCACAGAGATTGTAAGTGCAACCGCTCTGAGTAACCACTCCCACCGACCCTTCTCCCCGGAATTATTTTCAGTGAATGAAGATTTTTTTCTTTCTGTGCTCTTATTTCTTCCCGCAAAAGTAAAATGGTGGGTCAAGGCCAAATTCGGGAGGGAAAGGTTGTCTGAAGCGTCTTCTAGCAAGTAGTAGTAGAATTATGTTGTAGCGCTGGTGATGCAGACCGTTGAATTCCCTGGTGGCACCTACGTCAGGTGGGGGGGGGTTCGAAAGGGTTGAACCAACTACTCTGGATCTTCCTAGTTATCGTGTCGAAAAGGTAGTCAATATATTGTAGGATCTATTGATGACACGCTTTCCAAGCAAACAGAACATACGAAGGATTGAAAGCGTGGGTAAGACAGCTGAATAGCACTTATATTACAAAGATCCACTAGAGGACATGCCACTATAAAAAGGTACGACAGACCGGTCCTCACAACGGAAACGTCGAGTGACTCAATCCTCCCTGCAATGGATTGAATGGGAACCGTCTAGAGCCTGCAAGAATTGTTTGCTGACTCATTATTGGTGAGGGAAGGACATGATGCAATCCTGTCCTGATGACGCAATGGCGACCACAATGAGACACACGCGGAGGTCGAGCCAGCCTGTTCCAAAAAAACCAGCACGGCACGATTCGTGATGTCCAATGATGTCATCGGAATGCTCCCACCTTTGACACCGGATATTCTCCACTGGTACAACTGATTTATGAACACTAGTACATTTTGGTCTTCATGCCCAAAACAGAGCAAAGGTAAAAAAGATCGATCAACTCATCGGAATGCGCTGTGAACTCGACATTCATTTAGAATTCAGGTATACGTGAATCAATAATTATGTGCCATAAAGTCCAGCGAAGCCCTTTCTTTTTCGCTATAACAATGTGGCAGCCCAACCAGATGCGTTCACATCTGGCCAGTTTGTCCAGAAGAAAAACTGTCCCTTGCGCATGCCTCCCACTCATTTCTCACTGCTGCACTGACTGGTAAGCGACAACACTTCGTTTATGATTACCTCCAACCTACGTTGAGCATTCATTACGCCTTTATCCCAGCGGTATGCCTGTGCATCAGCTTAATTTGACCTCATGGGCAACACAGGCAGCAGTCAAAGGGTTAAGCCATTGCAAAAAAAACTACAGTAGAGTGCTGCGGTAGACCTGAGGACCGCGATGTATGCCAAGTGGCACAACTTCAAGCCTGAAAATTCTATTCTAATTTTTATTTCGTTTTTGTTTTCCACCAAGCAACATCATAATATCCTTTTCTTGAATATGCTTTTAGCCGCTATCGCAAGATACGGGGGTGTTGTGGTTATTGTGTGGTACTCGACAGGTGCGGCGAGACGACAGAGGCGCAGACAGACCAGCGGATGACTTGCAGCGTGAACTATGCAATGTGGGACATACTATGGCTCATCTATTTAATTTGACGCCCAATCGCATCAGCACGCGCTGCGACACTTCCGCCAGCCCGTTTGCATCTCCGCATTCTCGCCGCGCGACGGGCCTCCTGTCGGGTACTCGTCACTGTAGCAGCGGCAGATTCGAAACCGCGTAAAACGTCTCTATTTGTTTAAAACGAGACAAAACCCTAGGTAGGGGAGAAAAACAGGGAGGGGAACTTCAGATTGCATGAGCGATTTTCATATTCTGTTCCTGACCCTCCTAGGCTTGGTTCCTCGCCCCTTCCTCCAGCTTGCCATAATTTCTGTAACTGTTTTCTTACAGCCGAGTTTAGTGTTTTTCAAAAAGTCAGGCAACTGTTTCAATTCAATGTGAAACCTGAGACTGTCACATTGCGTGGTTAACATATATTTCCCATAAAAATAATAACAACAATTTTAATAAAATAGTATCAAACGAGTATGTTGAACCAAAAAACTGTAAGAAAATCATGTTAGAGGAATAAAAACTCACACGAAGTACTCTCCCATATGCTCCTCTTCGATCGTCATTCTGCGTGCAAGAGTTGGACGTCGCGCGACTTTGTGCTGTACTTCCGGTACTACATCGACCGCTTCCTCAACCTGAAAATCTTCAATAAGACGAGGTTCACGTGGTGCGGAAAAAAAAACCCTGGAATTAAAAAGGAAACTACCTGAGTCAGCATCGCGGCGGACATTTTTCTGTAACAGGGAGTGAATGAATCGTGTGATCAACAGACAGTAATGCCGTAGAATTGAGCGATTGAGAGCGAGGCTATGGGGAGGTGGTCGCGATAAACCGGACCGTCGCGGACGCCCGTCACGATAAATGTAATTACTGAGTCGGCAGCAGCAACACCTAATGCGGTCGACCGAAGATAACAACCTGATGCCTTCAGATGATGATAGATAGCTTCAAAAACACCGATAACACCTCGCCGAAATGCGAACAAGACGCTCTTAGAAAAACCGGCGGAACACGAGAAGAGCGGAGAGGTTGGGAGCACTCAATGAAAAGTTTGCGGCCGCTGAGCAAATACTTGACACCAGCGTATTCGACAGTTTTTATGAACAAGCGGTTGCTTTACTATCGCTTGAGAGTTTCAAAGTAAATAGAAGACCTGTGAGTTGCAGGAGGATGCAAAAAAGTGTTGGTAGCAATTTTTACTTCTTGACTCAGATCACAGTGAACTGCAGAACCAGTAAGTCATAGAAAACAGTAACGGTAACAATCGCAGAAAGAAGCCGTGGCAAGAAAATCTTCAAAAGTGAAGACCTCAACGGTATCCCGAAACCTGCGGACCTCTTCCTCTGGACAATCTCATGCGTTTTCAATCCCAATACAGCACGTTGTAGAAATCCTAGACAAGCGTCTGGTCAGCGTTTGATTATCAGAGACTATTTTTCAAACTTTCTCAGTTAAGAAATGAAGCTCTTTGCAATCTCCACTGTGCAGGTGACACTTCTGGTCGCTTCGTTTCTGAACTGAACAAGTATGAAAGAGAATATCCTAACCCTTTGACGACCGCATAGCCCGCGACGAGCCAAACCAATTCGGTCGTGTGGGACCGTGTGGCTCGCCGGCGGGCCACGACAGATGATCCCTGACAGGTGATCCCTGGGCAATCGCTATTTTGATAATTTTCCAAGTCATCAAGCAATGATTGGTTATTCATACCCATAACCAGTCATTGCTACAACAACACATAGGAATGGTTAAGGAAGAAACTACTAATTTTTTGCGCAAAAAGAAAAAAAACCTTGTAATGGGGCCACGGCTGCATCTCACGAGAAACGCCCGGTCCCACGCGCTAGACACGTTTAAAGCGGGCGGTCGTCAAAGGGATATTGAGCTCAAGAACCGATTGATACCACATTGTCAGAGAATTCAATAACATATGAAAAGATCATCTTCCAACCATTTGTTAATGGTTGTTGTGCACACGCGGATAAGGATTATGCAGCGGTTTGTTTCCATGAATATCCGAAGGCCCATAAAAAATCGATGCCTTGGCCCGAGGAATAATAGAAATGTGTAGGTGCAGCCAGAAAACAGAAAAAGCCTATCTAGCGAACGACGTATAAAAAGTAATACACTTCATTAGAAAATGGCTCCTTTCCTCCACGAAATGTCACCACCATTAAGTTGAATTAGCCACAAAAAACGTCGTTGGAGGGCAAAAGCTGCTTTCCACTGGGAAAATGACGTTATAACAGCTGAAAGCTGTCGTAATGAAATTCCCAAAAGCCCGATTTGTCGGCGGGCATCCTTTAGTGACTCCACCCTGACGTTCTTCCTTTAGCGGAAATCGTCTCCAGTTGTAAAATGATAAGGCACGGTTGCCGCTAATGAAATCACGGGTTCAACTAGGAACACTCGCTTAGGAGCGTTACACAAAGCAGAGCAAACTGTAAACAGTGAACACAAGTTGTTGTCAGAATGACAGACGAGGAGAATAGTTGAATGAGTAAATGGCGGCGACTGCACCGTCAACAACTGCCATCTGTGCCAACAAATGCGAGTCGTAGGGGAGACGTGTTTTGAACATTCAATTCGGAAACTCTTCTGGAATCACAAAATAAACTAATGCAACAGCGGGGGCGATCCCCGATCTTATGCTCCATTAATTCCGCTCAGAGAGAACATTAGAGACGCTCTGGCAAGCTCGATAGGAATGTATCGTTTGGGCCAACAATGTTTTCCATCATCCAAGGGGGAGGGGTTGATGCGGGACTCTTGCGTCTATGCTTGGTTCGTAGGCATCACGCGGTACCGCGATTGCCGCACAAGAGGTAGCGTGAGGCCAGACAGGCAGACTGTCGGACTTTGAAATTCGTGCGATGTGCTACTAGCGATTTGCTAGCTTCCGCGTTAGCGTCGCGTTCAGCAAATGGCTCAAATCGCTGTACGCGACGCGAGCCGGGACGCTAGCACATCGCTCGATTCGCAAAGTGTGACATCGGCCTAATGGCCCACATTTATCGCGAGTGGCACCGCGACGTGAGTCATGAGATATTTCTTAAGTGCAGTTGCATGCAATGAGCCATTTTTGGTGCGGTGACGTCGATAGCGCGTTCTCACTAATCGCAAGCCGGGTACAGTATGGATAATTGCAGATAGTAGTCGAATTAAATCGGCTGAGTTAGTTAGCAATTGTATGAAACTAATGCAAATACCAGATACCTTTACAATCCTAAATATGAAATGAACGCTAGTGGGTCGTGCCGATGCATTCATGGGCCACCTCGCTCCCATTCTTGCCCCCCGTTCAGATGATCTGTACACTCCATATCCCAGCGTCCCAGTGCGGACCACAGAATATTCGTGCAAACCCAACATCTGTTTTGCTCCTTTCACAATCGTGTTACCCCAGTTTCTTTGAGAGGGAGAAGAACCTGCAGAACTGAGAATGACATTGCCAGGTATGCATATTGCACATGTTGCATAATTATTTATTTGCTGATCGCAGACCGTATGGTACAGTAGTGCTACTGAATATAAGCTCGAATAGGTCCGTTCCCCTCAAACGCTGAGATATGGACCATATGTGTAATGGTAATACTGTCCCTCTAGAAGGTCCCCGTCTACCACCCAACAATTTTAGCAATCAAAAGAGCATCAAACGTGTGACGTTATGCGGCGTTTATTACCAGTGTTTTGTAAACGGGAGCGGTGACGTCAAATGTTCCCGATGTTCCCAACGATTTCTACGGTTCACATGACGCCAGATGCACACGTGCTTCTCACGTGCCCAGTGGACGCGCTCCTTTTTATCATTCATTTATCAGTCAGAATGTTTCTCCGTTATGATCTTCAGGCGGTTCGGCGATTCTGTACCATTGACGTAGTAGTCAGTGTGATTGACCACCCAAGCAGGTAAATACTATGAGATCGGGGAAATAGGCTCGTACTTACAGGGGAGGTTTTCCAGGACATGGAGCGCTTTTCCAAAATGACTTCCTTCGTTTTGTAGAAGCTCATACAAGGAACACGAAACCATGATCCGTTTTTTCTGAACGCTTCTAAGAAGGTCAACATAGTAGCGAAGAGATGGTCCAAAGTTCGATCCTCGTGATGACTAACTTTTGCAATTTCTATTGGCGCCTCCAAATTGTCTCAATATGGTGCCAGCGTCGAGTATACATGTCGCCCACGTGATCTGGCGACAATTTGGAAGCGCCAACAAAGACTGCAAAAATTTATCACCATAGAGGATTGAACTTTGGAGCATTTCTTCACCAGTGTTTTGGTGCTCCCAGAGGCGTTCAAGAAAAACGAACCATGGTTTTACGTTCCTCACATGAGCTTTTACAATTCGCAAGAGACCATTTTAGAAAACTTTTCATGACCTGGAAGACCCTCCTTGTTACAGCTGCACCATTCACAGCATCCTGTGACCAGTGGAGGGCGCAAGATATCACAGCATTGAGCAAAAGTCTTTGGATTGTCAAGTGCGCTCTATTAACCGAAACGATCAATTCGGACACAATCGTCGTGCAAGTGAAAAACCTTTTTAATGCGCCATACACTCTGCGTTCAGAGAAGAATTGAATGCTCACTCGAATTTTCTTTGTTAAGAATTATAAGAGAAAGGATAGAAAGCATGGTTTTCTTGGAAAAGTCATGATCCCAGATTCCGCGAAAAATCTCAAGAAGCCTCATAAAGAGTGCATCTTGCAGCATCAGAGCGTATACATCCAAAATACTTCGGCCATGAGCGATTAACGGCAGACGACAACATGCCTGCTTGTGCTGCTGCTGGCTTCCTACCGGATTTCCGTTTGAAGCAAAATACAGCGATTATCTTTCGTGTTCCACAACGCATTTTTACACTCTACTTCTACAGTCCATACTAGCTGTGTGAGCACGCGTGACACTGGACATGATGTGACGGTGCCGAAATTGATAGAAGTCGCGCAGATAAGCCGTTTTGGCATGCTTTGCTGATTTCCAGCGGAGTATTCTGTATGCAGCTTATCCGCGTGACTTCTGTCAAGTGAGACGGCGACAGGGTCATTTTGGACACACCTACACAGACAACGAGATACAGACTGTGGGGTGATTCCAAGGGTTACGACGATTCGAAAGAATTGCTTGCTAACTTAGGACGCTATAGTCGAGCATTACAGCGGGTCTGACACACTGCGACAGCCCATTGTGCGGGACCTCGACACCTTTTCGTTTATTTTTTTACCAATCATCAAACCTTTCTCAATAATTTTACTACTGATGATGGATGCACAGTTTTTCGCATGAGATATTGCATGCACACTGTTCTGAAACATGAAAAATGCCAGATAAATCGAAAAAAAAAACTAGCCGGAATTGGGTGAAATTGAGACGCGCAACCGAGTCTCACTGTCGTCAATGTGTTAAG
Organism: Teladorsagia circumcincta; assembly: GCA_002352805.1. Classification (NCBI taxonomy): domain Eukaryota; kingdom Metazoa; phylum Nematoda; class Chromadorea; order Rhabditida; family Trichostrongylidae; genus Teladorsagia; species Teladorsagia circumcincta. Next base: position 11,507 of record KZ347631.1, on the reverse strand, counting down.
AAATCGAGGAAAACATACGCAGAAGTGTAACAAGTTAGAGCCTGGTCACATACAGTGAAGAGTATAGGATCCAAGTTCTGTTGTTGTCAGATTCAAATTCTGTGCGCTCAAACTACGCAATCCAAACAGAAAAACAATAATCGCATTCCAACAGAAAAATCCGATAACATTGCAAAAGGAAACAAGAGCATTTCCGGCGTTCAAAATAGAGGAAGTCCCGCCTTTCGACTACCATGATCCATGCGTACAGAATTCGTCAAAAAATAAGGAGGCATGCATCAAACAAGTAAAATGGTGTCGTGACAGGTCACATCTTGAAACAGGTTTAGTCTTGTATAATTGCAGAAGGTGCACTTGAGAAGCGATAGGACCTAGGGGGCTGTTCTTATGAGTCGGTCGGTCGCTGGCGCAAGCCGCGTTCATGGTTCGCGACTGATTAGGGTAGTAGGCGATGCGATATTAAAATAACAGTTGCGGTAGTGTTATCCACCGAAAAAAAGTGGATTCAAATGCTCTGTTTTCATTCAGGCATCACCTCAGATTAGAAGAATGTATAATTACCATCCACAAGCTACCCGCGCCTTCAAATCACCAGAAATTGTACAATTGCAGAAATCGACGTGGCATTAACGTGGCATCGACTCAAGCACACTTGATGTCATCGTTCCAACGAGAATTTAGCCACGTGTGTCACGTGGGTTTCTGGCTTTTTAAAGGCGAGGGTTCATAGTCACTCCATGAGCACCATACGGTATTCCATCAACGTGTGAGGGGATTGAAATTCCAATAGGGGAGTGTCGTCATGCACATCTACTATGGCAGGGCTTCACAAGATACTATCACTTGAAGGCAGCGGTCGCGATGCCTTCAAGTAACAGTATCTCTATCATTTGATGCCGATGACACATAAGATAGAGAGTTGAATGGTGCGGCAGTAAAGACGAAACAAGAAGATGCCGTCATAAACCCAACAATGGGAAGCCATCCGAGAGAATGAAAGTAATGGACAGAATGTCACACTGCACTGCCCATCAATATGGGCTTGTCGAACCTATCGCTAAAATAAAGCTGGGGTGAATGAGCACAAGCCTATAGAAGATAGGCACGACAAATTTAGACAAATCCTCAATCCGTCTTCCGTGATGGGCGTATCCTCGAAGGGCGTACAAGAGCTCTTGTTCGGCGCCTCATCACGCCGTTGACAGCGCCCTTCCACTCCCGAAGCATCACTTATCGTCTACTTGAACGGATCTCTACCCACTCCATTGCCAATCATGAATGTTCGGATTATCGTGACCGTTAAGGCGTCAAGGTTCAAACATTCCGCGATCTATTCCAAAACTTATGTTGCACAGTGCCTGTAGGTGAATATAAGGCACCATTCCTTTGAGATGTAGAATAGTACCTAAGGCTGATGTCAGAGTCCACGATCCGTCGCGCGGCAAGCGCGATTCACGCAAACCGCAGAAATCGAAGTGCCCAATTTGGACAGAGTATGGAACAGGTAGAGTCATAAACACTCGACATTCAATGACCACTATCAAGGAGAAGACTGGAGAGCACCTCGCAGCATTGAAATGACACTTGCAATTTCTGTGATCCACCGGACGAATCGCGCGACGGATCGCGAGCTCTGACACCATCCTAAAGATTGTAAAGCAGTTGTGAAATGAAGATGCTCGAGTTTGAGCTCCTTGTTCCTTGGGTGGCAGATCGGGCGGCAAGCAATGCATGGATTCACTTCATTCACTACTTAGACTGTGAAAAGTCTCCACCGGAAGGTTCCTAAGGGAAAAGGTTAAAGTCTGAGGTAAGACGAAAGGAGAACGGGGTGTGTGGCAAGAATATACAAGGAAGACCAAACTGGTGTGGGTATTGCACATGAATATGAAAATATTGGTGAGAAATAAACCGGCAGTAGAAAAACGAAAAAAAAGTCTGTCGAAAACGCTTAGGCTAAGGGTTTGCTCACCTTCGTAATGCAGCTCTGCTAAGACAGTGAGAGACTGAGCGCGGAGAGGAGAGTATGAGGTGAAAGAGCCCAACAGATGAAAGGGCGCCAGATAAGAGCCTATTGCGGACGGGGGAAGTTGCAGCTGCTGCAGCTAACTTTTCGAGGCTCTAGCACCCTTGTCGGGCGGTCTCCATGCATGGGAGTGCCACATCCATCCAGTGATTGTCCCATAGGAGTCCATCATACAGACCGAAAAGATTAGTTCCCACACCTTCTGCCTGGGTTGTGCCTTTAAGATAGCCACAGAAAAGCAAAATTCAATAGGTGAATAAAAGTTTTGAGTTTTTTTCTCAACTAAAGTCCTATTTTAGCATCGGAGGATGGGTTGAACATTACAAAAGTTAAAGAGATTGCAAAGAAATAAATCCTCCGATCAAACTACAGCCACCGCCTCTCAACGCGACGACTTAGTCGCAACCTTGGGGCAATTTCATGAAATTCCACCTAGCAACCTTTTGAAGCACAAAACAAATAAGGGTTTCCATGTTATGTGAACGATGCAAAAATGTGGAAGCTGGAGAATTCAGAACTCGGTTTCACCACAAATAGGGCAACCGGATTTTCGTGGACGGACACTCGCCAAAATGGCTGCTAATTGAATTGAAACTTGGAAGAAGTCAACATCCTATTACAAAACGAATGGCGCGAAATCCTAACCGCTTTTCTGGTTTCTTGCTTTATAGTAATCTTCACGACAGAACGAAAAGGACTCGAAAGTGGAATCACAGAGAAGTTAGGGAGTACGCTGAGGGGAACTGTGAGATAATCCACGAATTCCATCCACAAGAATGGCTGAACTTGTTGGGAACCTTCAAGGACTTATTCGAAGAAGCAAGAACAGAATATACTAGTCCTTTGCCGTCCATCAGGACTGATGACTAGTGCTTGCACTGATTAATAATCTGAGAAAAGAGAGCAAAGCTATGAGGTCTTGCAAATACGCGGTTATGAAAAGTTCCTCCTATTCGCTAATAGATGCAGGAAAAGAGATGCAATTGGTTATCCATTATATGTACCAGTCCATGGCGCCATCCCGGAAATTAGCATAGCGAGACTTCAAAAAGTAATCAAAAACGCCGCGGAAAAAAAAGAGCTCTGATTTCCCATTGAATTTCACTTTCCATATGAAAATTCTTGCGATGGCTTTTTTCTCTATACAAGAAAAAAATCTCTATTGAATATTATTAGACGTATGAAAATTCCTGGAATGATTTATTCCTTTGTAAATATTTATGTGACTGAAGCAACAACAGTTCCCCACGACGTACTGACACGATTGATTTTAATAGAAAATCCACTCCAAAAATTCAGTTAGTGTGAAGACCTTCAAAAAACTCACTTCTCAGGAAACTAGGAGTATAACCAAACAATTTGAGAATACATGATTATTCTTCCGTCAGCAAATTGGCCTCCAAGAACAGGAAGTGCTCCGATTCACGTTAAAAAGCCGGGGCTTATATAACATGCGGATTTGAACAAAGCGCGAGCTTGTCCATCGTAAATAAGGATGCTGCTGCCGACAGTACGTTAAATTCTGGCTGTGGAATGGGATGAAGGGGAAAGATGGGTGAACAGAAATCGGACATATTACTGGCGTGCTGTTCCACAACGAAGAACAGAACCCGCTTCTTGATTGCCCCCCCCCCTCAGGTCGAAAATCGCTCGAGGAAACGGTAACGCCTCGTCGAGGATTTTCGCCCGTTCTTTCACTCTCTCTCGCGCGGCATTCACTCTCGCCACCTGTGATCCGTCTCGGCCCTCCGCGCGTACCTTCACTCTCGACATTACTCTCGCACAGTAGAGAGAATGGTCGAGGAATTCTGTCAACCAGAAGGTGAGAGTGTAGGAAGGGATGCCGACTTTCTTGATGGTAGTAGGACTGAATCTCTTCAAGGAGATAAAGAAAGCAGAGATACTGTAATAGCGCGTTTGTGTGAGAACTCCCAGACAGCACAACAAAACGTTGGATTGCCTAGCCTCACGGTTGGCAGAAATCCGGAGACCAGGAACTTCTCGACTGTTTGCACCCTTCCCCCCCCCCGACTCTCCGCCCATGGGACCGTGGCAAGGAACATGCACTGAAATGCTAATAAACCGCCGACGTTCATCCATTTGAAATAGCCTCTCGAGAGTTTACGACATCATGGGTGCTGTGCACGACTTCTGAGTTCTCTAGAACAATTCGGAAAATTCTTTACGGTTCCTCAAACAGCCCATGCTCTTTGCACTTCGCGATAAAAGAAGTGGTAACAACATCATGAATGGCCATCAAATAGATAAGATGGTAATAATCTTCCCATAAACCTTAAATGCTCTTCTCAAAACACGTTAGAGAACACTTGACATCGGTCGGATCGGGACATTGTTCAGTTGCACTAGGCAGGGACAACAGTCGGTCCTCTAGAAGTCGGTCCTCTCCCAAATAACCCTTCAATTTCCCACGCGAGAAAATGGTCCAGTGGTCGTCAATCAGTAGTAGTCATCAGCGTGGAGCCAGCTGCACCCACTACTCCTGGCCCGCACCCATTACTTCGCGGTGCATTTTGTTCAGCTCGTGACGCTGACGTGTGATAGCGCCATTAAGTTTCGTTCTCAGCGTGGACGAGCGTGGGCGCAATGCAGGTACCACTCGACCGCACCACCACAATAGTGTCACCTGTTATGCCGCATGAGTACCCTAGGCACATCTTCGGAAAAAAATCCCAGTTCCTTGCCTAGCCCAAAGTACCGAACTTAATTCCTTCACTTCGACAAATCGAAAAACTTCTATCTCAGACTTTGTTGGCTAGACCTGAGGATATATCTGAATGGAGGGATGAGTTCATAGACAAAATCGATCAGGTAGAAAGGATTGATCGTTCAGTCTTTCATCAAAGACCACTTGCAGAATCAAAGAATACAAAGATGCTAGCTCCTGTCAGCTGTGATTCACACTGATGGCACGTGCTAAGAGTGCAATCAGTTGCAGCCATCTTGTATTGCCGTCAAAAAAATCTCGAGTCACTTAGTCTCCTTTTTACAATACGAAAGAACAAATGCACGAATACTTGCAGAATCTGTCAGTGGAAAGTTCACAGAATGGCGGTGTGCAGAAAGAATTGGTGAAGACTGCACAAAATGGTTGAGCATACGCCAATAAATCCTATCTTTTTAACTATATTCGAGCAAGAATCCGTTCGGAGAGAAAAATATGTACACTTGTCAAAAGTGATGGTTCTCTTGCAATCACTGATGTTGATAAGGCTGAAACTTTTGCGGACGAATTCCAAAAAGTATACATCAGTCACAGTAGTGCATGTCCTGTAACTAGCCTGCCGAGATCTTTTGATTGTATGAGGGAATCTGTGAATTTTGTAAGTGATGACATCTTGAATTGTCTCCTTAAATGGCCTTCAAGTGTTTCCTTTACGCCAGATGGCATCCCTCTTTCGTTCATTAAAAATGTTGTACCTTACATTGTTCGTCCTTTAGAATTTCTATTCAATCGGAGCTTGCTTTATGCTGAAATTCCTATGAGATGGAAACATGCCCTAGTGTTGCCTTTTCCCAAAAAGAAGGCATTGAATAACCCCGGAAATTACAGACCGATAAGTATAACCTCGGTCTTCTGCAGACTATTCGAAAAAACTCTGAAAACGGCCATTGTTAACCATCTC
>KZ347629.1:38870-50382 GCA_002352805.1 Teladorsagia circumcincta | reverse complement strand
CATATACATATATGTATATAAACGTAACTCCAAGTATCTTTCTCCGACAGAGCTTCAGATAACGCTGATCGCACGCTCGTCATCCATGTGCAGATCCATGTCTCCGGAGGTTGAGGAAGGAAGAACTGCGCTACCCTTTTCTTCTGCTCAGCTCTGATCCAACGTCGCCATTGACAAGCCCTGATGCTAGTTCTTCTGCTACTGCCCTTCGATGAAAAATTGCATGTTGAGGTTCTTTCTACACATATTGCAGATTTTTGTCCTGGGAGCAAACACCGCCAACATTAGCGGAAGAAATCTTTTCAGTTTTTTTTTCTGTTTTCCTCCAGTGCTATGAGTCCAACCAACTTTCCATATCACAACTGCCGATTAAATGCAACTCTCTAATGATTGAGTGCACTCCGTTTAGCCACTCTGAAGGCACCTGAGTTTCAGATATTCTTGACCAAGCTTTTTGTCTGAGGAAAAGGCCGCCCTAGGGTGCGTCATTATGTTCTCCGAAGACAGTGTTCTTCGCCATTGGAGAGCTTGCAAAGTGGTTAGATACATATCATTTTTTTGAATTCGCTTTCTGGTATCCGGTAGAGTTGGAATGGGAGGAACGAAAGATTTTTTTCAATTGTCCATAGGGCGTCCGCTATGAGCGCGCATAAACTGAAGCATTTCGCCAGTCTTCGCAATGATGCTGTGTTGTAGGCAAAACTTCTACCCCAGGTGGGGATCGAAGCCGCTTCTTTCTAGGATAAGCTTTTGATCCCACACCGAGACGCCATTCCACCTGGAAACACCGGTCACGATCGAATCGTTGTCTTATTCCTTCGAAAATGGAACAAAAGGTGCGAAGAGATTGTCAATGAGAAAAAAAATTAAAAAGAAATGAAATCCGAACTTCTTTTTTCTTGAGGAGCCCATCGTGGTGCGACGGAAAGATAAAGCGTCGAGCAGAGGGAGACCGCGAAAGAGCGTGTCGTACGGGAGGGTGCAGGTGTTGCGTGTACTACGAGTGGTAAAAATGGCAGCGGTTGAGACAAGGCCTCAGTGTCTTGTCGCCCAATTTCGAGTCGCATTGCCACGAGCCCTGTGCTTTGGGACCATGCTGCCTCAGTCACGAGACGAATATTCCAAGTGCTTCGCGACTCGTGCTTTCAAAGGAAGCGATCACGCTGTCTTTCAGATAGAGCTGCCTACTATACTACGCTCCATCAACCGATAAGATCTGAGATTGATATGGTTGGACGACTGTAGTCCTATGGAAGAACGATACGATAAGAAAACAAGATGTGGCTGCTTGGAATGAGGTGCACTCCAGAATAAAAATCGGACGATAACTACATCAGACATAAGTATCATGTCTAGTACGCTGCAATTGCAACCCCTTTTCACGTCTGATACCTAGGTGCAGCTGCTTACCGGAAATAGGTTCCGGCCGCCACTGCTCCTTTTGCTAATACGCTGTTCGTCGACCTCACCAATCTGTCGATGTCAATGAATGGTTTACGAATTTTTTCCTCATCATAGTATTATAGTAATAGGTTTGCTAACTAAAAGCGTGGTCGCATAACTTTTCATTCTAGTGCGACTAATATCCTTTGTGTGCAAGACTACTTCTAAAAATTGTCGAACAACTGCTCATATGCCATACCTAACTAATCAGAGTTATATCATACTGGTGGGTACGCGGTTACGATTACTTTTTTCCAGTGGTACTTGTATGTAAAGTACGGGAGGGGAATGTTGGCAGGTGACTGCAACGCAGTTGCATCAAAAATACGACAAAGAATCTTGTCTGGCTGGATGATAGTGCAACGATTTGCAGACATCAACTCTCTGCCACGGTTGAGCTGTACTGGCACACTGTCAGTGAAGAAGTGAAATGTCATGCTATACTTAATCGACTTTTGTTTAACACGATACTTGACGTTACTACACTGGTCTGCAAAATTTAAGGACGAGATAGATGAAGTATATGACTTATTTAAACTCTGTGGACTTCACAATCGTTCTTTCTACATATTTGTCTTCTAAACCATACTATAAAAGTTCCTGTTATGCACAGTTATGTCAGATCAAGCTATGTTACTAGGCAGTAGCACAACGCGGGAAAGTTATTCTCGTCCTTAAGTCTTGAGAGCCGGAGATAGGTGTATTATAGAAAAACTATCAAGAGAGGTCAGGACAAAAGTTCATTACTCTTTTCTAAGAACTGGGAAACAAAAAAAAATGACACGCATGTTCGAAATGATCGGACGTTCCGGAAATGATCGGACATTGGTGTAGTATGCTCTTGTTTAGGTCCTATTCGCTATCAAAATCATTCTATCACGGCCCAGATATTGGAAAAAAGTCGGTGAAGGATTTCACCAGTCTGGTGAAGGGAAGTTAAATGCGACGGTTGTCGAGATGTGTGCTGAGATAGTTGGACTGGAACCAAGAATCCATTGATAATCAGCAAAAATCGTATATAGTTGTGAATTGTGCTCACAGTACATGTCCACATTTGGCGGTAACAGAGAACTGAACAATAACTATACAGCGTGTGTCGCGGAAATGGTTAAATCTGAAGTAATAAGTGGAACGACATTCACCAAAAATATAGTGAACACTTGATAGAGGTATCTGCATTGACTGATTGGAGGGGGCAGAGCGTCTTTTACCTCGAGAAAGATCGTCATTTCGACGTTTCTTAAGACTCGGCATTTCGTGAACGCAGTTTTTCAGTTTTTGTTTTTCCTCCAATTGTAATATGTAGCAATCTGGATTTTGTTCGTTTTTTCTTTGAACTCGCAGCAAAGCTTCATTGCAGTTTATGCTGTGCTGTAGTGCTGTGGCACATGCCTTTTCCCCTGAAATTTAATCTCGTAACAATAGTTCACCTTCAGTAGGATTCGAAGAGGTTCGCTAACAAAATCTTTCTTGCACAACAACGCGTATTTTCTTCGCGGATCAACTCTCGAAGGGAAAAATTGACTTAATGTTATATGCTCGTGCGAGTAGTGACCTTCCCGAACAGGCGATCAAATTTTTCAAACACTGGCGAGAATAAGTATAAGAACGACATCAATAAGAGGGAACTACGTAGGAGAAGGGAAAGCGTAGCACAAGCATTTACAAAACAAGTTTCGACAATGTAGCCCTTGTACTTTGACAGTATTGTGAGCTACATTATTTGTAGATCACGGTTGTTGCCATACCATACGTCCTACTAAGATTGACTGATGACTACTGATTGTGAGGTCTAATAGTGAGGTAGTTTCGCACAGTCGCAGAATAGGTTGTTTTCATTCTTTCCTGGTATTGCATCTGTGGTAGCCACTCCTCACCGGCATCGTGTGAAACCAATTTATCAAGAACGCACCAGAGACAAAGCGGCCGTACGTCCTTTGCACGAAGGAATTTGTTTCCATGATATTCTTTTCGAAAACTGAACACAAATTTTCATCTGCTCAGAACAATAGCAAAAAAGTCAGTCTCATAGCTGCTAGCTTACACTATAAATTCAAATTATTCGAAAGCAACGTCAGCGCGTTCGAAGACCTGCTGTTTTGGAATTGTGATGACTCACATATCCTTATTTGAAGTGAATCTTTTTCGACAAGGCTAGTTTAGTGCAGAGGTAGAGGGTAAAGCTGAAATAAATATCAATACCATGTTACGGTGCACTGTGCATAATTCCACTCAGAATTGTGATGCCACGTGCATGCAACTTGGCCTATGCATTCATTTCCTGGACATGCCCCACCTGCCGCTCACCTTTCAAGCGTCCACCTTGCTCTACTAGAAGTCTATCCCCGGTGCTATGCTCAGTATGCCAGTAGGAAGCACAGAAATATGGGTGGGGCTCATGCATACAGAGGGCGTGCCACGCCCGTCGCGCAGAATGCTTGGTTAGGGCGCTAATCGTTACGGAATCGCAATTATCAACCTCTATTTAAATCCTCTCCATCCACCTTGATTGATGTAGGGATCAGTGTGCTTTCTCGTGCGGCGCGCTCTTTCGCGTGTTTTCTCTTCTCTGCACGGTCTATCTCCCCGTATCACATCGCACCTTACTGGAGGTTTAGGCCCCTTTCCCACTCTTTTCATTCCGCAGCTTACCATCACAGTGAAGCGCTCTTATACACCAGTCTCACGAGGAATGCTCAATTGGTCAGTTTTTCGTGGTGAGGTGTAGTCCGCTGTACCCGTCTTGCGACGCTGAGCTCGAATCCATTTTCGGTATCTGCGGAACGATTCTTTGAAAGAAGTTACGAGTTATTTTTCTCGCAGTGGCGCCCTATACAGTGCGTTTCAAAAATATGTGGACACCTCTAATTGCACATCTAGAAGGCAAGTAAGAGGCTACGTGCTACGAAACCTTCCTCACTCGATTTCTCGTAGTCGATAACCCATCTTTATAAATCATTTATGTACCTTTTCAATGTGCAATTTGAGGTGTCCACGTACTTTTGAAACTCAGTGTATAGGACGCCACTGTGGAAAAACCCCTCGTAACTTCTTTCACAGAATCGTTCCGCAGAACCGAAAGCGGATTTGAGCTCGGCGTTGCATGGCAAGTATAGCGGACTACACCTCATCATAATCGGCCGGACTGACCAATTGAGCATTCCTCGTCAGCCCAGGGCTTGCCTTTACCGGCAACGGGAGGCAATTGGACGCCGTGGAGGAGTGCCGCCATCCTCCAAGCGACCGCCTGGGTACCAGGGTTAACCGTTGTCTACTAGGTTCGTTCGCACTATTCGAACGAGGGGGTCTCATTTGTGGTTTTCGGAAGTGGGAGCTGCATTCTGGGGTTGAAGAAGGTTCTCAAAACGGGAACGGAGGTTGATGGAGGTCGCTAGAGGGAGTTGCGTTTGGACAGGTTTTTTGACGATTTGGTGGTAGTTTTACGAAGTTAGTGAGAATCAGTGGAAATTGGTGGATTTTCCGCTTCATGAACCATCCCCCCCCTTCCGCTCGGCGGCCGTTTTGGGGGGAGAAGTGGGGGGTTGGGCTGTGTCGGCTGGTCTCAGAATCATATACTAGAGAAACAGAGATGATGAGGGTGGTGGTCGGAGAACGGGAAAGGGGGATCCTACTATGTAGTTATAACCAAAAGACTGATAGTGGTGGTGTGGGGTCGCACCGAGACCCCCTCGAGAGGGGAGTCGCAAAATTTGAAGAAGTGCGAACCTGACGGTTGGCCCTGCTTTCGACACCTTTCCACCAATGACGAAACTCTTTCATCATTAGCGTACCCAGCTCGTCTCCGCCTTTGAGCCATCGCGTAACGGAAATGAAAGGTTGTCATGAAATCTGTTGTGAGTGCGACAGTTGCGGTATTTTTGTACTCTGTTAAAGAGGTTTTTCTGTGGGTTCTGCGTGACAAATATTCTGCTGTTCTAAGGTACTTACAGTCCATATCCCAAGGTTGGGGTGGGCGTGTGAGCGGAAGTGACGTGGCTGCTGCCGCGCTGGTTGCGAATGCGTGGTTGAGTTGTTGTCATCATTGTTCGCTGATATCCAGCAATGTGTGTTGGAAGCAGCTTATCTACGCAGCTCCTATCAAGTGCGGCAGCAGCCACGTCACTTCCGCTTACACGCCTACCCTAGCTTCGGGATATGGGCTGTATGGCCGAAGTTACATAAACACTTGTGAAACACAAAAGTTAGCGCATCAACTTGGGTTAATTCTGTGCGCCACGCCTTCCGAATCGCAGTGTCATTTCTATGCGAAGCGGTCACTAGAGTGATTGCTGGGGTGGCTGATATATGAATCAGTGTTTCTATCTCTCTACACATGCCCGTTAACAATAGACGGATTCCGAAAAGGGAAAGGCTGGATGGGTGGTGTGGAATTTGACCTGAGATTTGACTAGTAACCAGCGCTACTTGCCTCCACATCACCTCATTGCAGGTGGGGTAAGTTGAGTCGCGAGTTCAAAATCAATGCAGACAGAAGCGGAAACTTTATGTTCATAAACGCAATACAGTAGAAATAGTTGTGAACGTTTAGCATCCCTGACTCCGGAAATAGTGCTTGTGCTAGAACATTTTCAAGGCCGATTCTCTCAACGATACTAAAGCCTTCTATTTGAAAACATACATAGTATGGAGGACTGTGGCCGTGAATCATCGTCACCATGACTCATCCCTTCATTCATCGTTCGGTTTCCATTGGGCTTTTGTTGTTCGTCTTCTATATGCCTATTTCAAGGTGCATCTAGTTGTTACCTGCAGAGTTGCAAATATGATGTGGGATTCTTGAAGTTTGATCATTTTCACCCGCACCGTCCGTGCTCACATTGCTCGCCATGTCGCTTGAGATGTTATTGGAACGGACTCGATCGAGTGCGAATAGCGCTGCACCGACCAACTATCTCGGTTTTTTCTTTTAGGAGCATCCACCCGTTTCACCTACGAGCCGCAGCTGTGACCCGTTGAGCTGGTCCTTTGACGTTACCGACACCTGCATTAGCTGATCCCTATGCAGTGTCTATTCACCTTTTTTGGTTCTCTGACAAGTACTACAGCTCCCAGAACACATATGGTTGACGGAACTTGTAGTTTCGAAGCCACTTCTTTTCTTGTATGTAATGGAAGTATAAAGCCATTGTTCTTTCTATAGCACGCTCGGTACAGCTGATCGTGTGTACTTCCAATCACATTTGAGGATTCTTGGAGCAGGAGGCTGCTTATTTGGAGTGCATCTTCAAAGCTTGATATTCTCTTTCTTCTTTGTCTTTCTTCTTTTTCCTTCTGCTCAGTCCTTACGTGGATTAGCAAAATCAGCACCGTTATGACCTGTTGTAGTGAGTTCATCAACATACGTGTCTTTGAACGTTCCACTGAATCCTGCTCTGAGAATTTTTCGAACTCATGCGGTTATGAGGGTTGACGGCATGCTTTTCTGACGCGACACTTTGGTACCGTAGTCGTATGGATATTACGATTCGCACTCCCGTAGAAATAGACTTGTCATGATCGCTTGCATCGAAAAATACCACCGTGGGAAGCGCATCAAGTTACTACGTACGAGGGGATGGGAGGTGGAATGTGGAGTGTCGCATCAAAAGCAGGGTCAGGCGCATAGCTGATGAAAACGGCCACGTCCACGGCTAGAATTAGATGGGGTCTCCACAGTTTTCTTTCCGATTCTCAGATTACTAAGATTCCCGCCATAGAAATTATGCCACTTAGCTGGAAACATGTTAAACATTCGGAAATTAGTAGGAAAAGGTAATTCATACACGTCTCAAGCGAGGTTTAAAATTCTGTTGTGAAATGAGCAAATGAAATGTAACAGTTCCTCACACTCGCTAACCATGAATCCTTTGCTTGGATTTTTTCCAATTCAAAATTTTATTCTTGCTGGCTGTAGCCTCCCTCATGAGTAATTTTTGACCTGAAGACATGCGAATCCTTGGAAGCATCAAAATTATTCTCATAGGTGGCTCCCATAAAAGCACTCCGTCGAGGAAAATTTTTTAACTACGGGAAATTATTCATCGCTCAATATTGGACAGAACTACGTCCTGAAATCTAGAAATTTTCAAACTTTTGCTTGAAATACATCGGTTCAACATGTCCTTGACTTGCCTATGATCGTTGCCAATCTTGTCGTAGACTAGCTTTGCGAAATACGCCGCGCACTTGACCAGAGATCTGGATCAGAGATGCATTTGAATGCGTTTTGTTCAATTCATGATTTGTGGAACTGCCCATGTGCCCTCGGTCGTGCTAGCCATAAGATGGAATAGTGCTTTGAATTTGCGCTTATAAAACGGCACTTCCGCTTACTTCTTTGGACACATTTCACTATTCACTGTACAACAGGTCACACCATACTTCATCTAGCAGCTCTAAAATTGTACATGTAATAGAGGCAGGTTTCACTATCCTGGTTTGGTAATAACTACTAATTTACGCCTTGCGGCTAGTCGAATGAAATTCCAATTACAATATGAGGGGGAGCAAGTGAGCGCCACAGGAATTGTCTCCTCGGGCGAATGCACTGTAGGCCGATGTTGGTCTCTGTAGGGACCTGTTTATCTGGAATATTGATTCATTTAGCTTCCGGTAAACATGGACCGTTCCCGAGTTTTAGCAGAAAATTAGAGGATTTTGTGCCTTCCGATATTGGAAGGATCTCGAAATTTCGAAATAGTATTTCGAGGATTAGTTTTCAAACGACTTTCATCTCTGCAATTTCTGAAATGTATAACATCGAAACTTCTGCCAGTCGAACAGACTTGTTATCATCAGTTTTGGCTGCAGCTAAATCTTAGGTTGAGCGGGAATTATTTGCCGTTTTCATTTCACACAAAAGTTAATTAACGGATCAAATAAAAATAAGAATAAACAATAATCAACGAACCTTCTTACAGACCTCCGCAACCGTGCCTTCATCCCAGGCGTCCTTAATTCTACGAGCAGACGCAGCAGCATTCGGTTTCGAGCTCAAGTTGTACCCATGCGGCATGAGCAGTCTTTTTTGCTCGCGTGTAAACTCCATAGTAAAGCAGATACACAAGTAATGTACGCCAAAACGTGCAGCATGTCAGGCGCTTTAATGTCACATCAGAATCTACAAAAATAGTCAGCAAATCAGAGAGCTATGAGCCTTAGAAAAAGCAGCGGGTACTTCCCGCTCAACCCACATGGTATTGTCCCAGCATATCTAAAGAAAACTGTGCCAGGTTTCATTGAATGTCAAACTTCTGCAGAGGAGCGGAGCACAAGATAGTCCCTCTCCCGCAATAGACATGCTTTGCTTAATTTTAATCGAATGCACCAATCTGAATAATGAAGAATACAGTCCAATCTATCAGAAGCTTCACATTAGCCTTCTATCCTGGTGACGTCAAAAGGTTTTACCACAGGGAAGTGGGTTTGAGCGCGTCTGTGCTCAGCGTGGTCTTTGGCGGATCGTAGGCCATTACGACATTATTTGAAACACGGTCAGAAGGGGTTTCGCATATCAGAGCTGCTGTAATTGGAGAGTTATCCACCACATAACCCACTTGAGAGATTGTGTAGCAGCTTTGGGGTGGAGCGATTACGGTAGGCCTCCTTGAGGTCGACGGTGATGATAGATGACGTCATATTTCGAGGACGGTGAGGGCGGTGAAGGAAGCCTCTTTCTGCTTATGGGGGTTTTTGAGGAAGAGTTGCCTTCAAACTTCCATCAACAGTGGGACTTGTTCTCGCGAACAGTTTCGTAATGTGCATCATGATAAAAGTGACTTTTTCTCGAGTCCTCCCCTTTACGTTCTTCATAAAGAGCTCCCCATCTCGGAGATCTCGGAGAGTGGAAGCACGGAACTGCTAATACTTTCTCACCTGCTACACTTCCTCCTTACGTTCCGCTGTTCTACTTTCATTCCGTATAAATGTAGCTGTTTCAAAGTTTTGTCACAGTTAGGCCGATGTCAAACTTTGCGAATCGCGCGAGTTTAGCGAATCGCTAGTAGCGAATCGCAGAGTCTGACATCGGCCTTACACGGGGCTCGAATTATAGCCTCAACAGTCAACTCAGGTTTGCTAGCAGTGTACTAGCAGGTAATGAGTGAAGGTTGGAGACGGATTGTTGAAAACAAATGTTCTACCGAACAGCCTTTCCGCCAAGTGATGAAAACAACGTTAACGAGGTTTCCGGAGAAAACAGCGTGAAACGTGGTGATCAGATTACTAGTAAATACGTTGTCTACCGCGTGTTTCACAGAGATCTTATAGCTGAAAAAGCTCTGCATCTCTGTTACTGTGGGCATTCATCGTAGCTTCGTGCTCATGTACATTCGTTGATATGATTTTTACTTCGGCCAGCTGTTGGCATTCTTTTGTTGCTTGTTTTGCGTTCAATTGACGTATTAGTTTGGGCGTTGTTTTTCACTCCAATAGTACTGAAGTCCAGGTTCATGAAGCCCTCCATCATTCGGAGTGCGTTATTCAATTGGCGTCGGTCTTTTCCAATTGGCGTCGGTCTTTTCTGGCGGTTAAACTTCAACAGTGTCGACCTGGATGGTTTACTTCGTTGTTTGTGTGGTGCTGTTTATTTGTATACGTTTCACTGTAATGCAATGGTATGTCTCTTGTATTTAGGTTGGAGCAAGACGCTTGAACGGCGAGAGCTCACTAAGGCCGGTGTCATTCTTAGCGAGTCGTTGCATTCGTCAGTCATTGACAGCGGCCTTAGTAAGCTGCCGGATGCAGCGATTCGCTGAGTCTTACAGCGGCTTAATGGTGATCGTTTGTAAAACCCGTTATCAACTAAACCTAAAATCTTCAAAAGTATCTTACAACCGTTTGCCTTGACTCGCTTTCTATGTATGTCCATATTTTCATCCTTGTTCTCTTTACACGCTTTTGCCCCTCCTTTGAATTCTTACTACTTCATGAACCTTTGTGCCAGAAGAGTCACATGAACGACCAGTACTGCAAGTTTGTAACAAAGAAGGGTTATGTAAGGAGTTGTTGCGTTTGGGTAGGCAAATTTTATGCATCCGGATAATTTCCATTCTTCCAAGGATCCATTAGGTCGTTAACAAAGTACCTGTGGTTTTTGATAATTAGTTGCTAGTAATTTATTCCTGAGTTTAAGTCAATTTTGAAGCATCTCTGCCACTTTCCGTATCGTTTGAAAGCGCACCTCTAGCTCTATCCAACGTTGTTGTTCGGTTGTATCGAATACATCTTCAATTTTTTTTTGGAGAATTCAGTACACTACATACTCAAAAGGTCATTTTGCACGATTTTCTTGTTTCTACTCGATTTAGATCAGATCGCGATACCAGTTGTGCATTTGGTACCAGTCCACAACAAATACGCTGTGCAGTCGTGATTCAAAATGTTTTGTAGTGATGGCTAGAGCATCGAAGAAGATGAGTGTGATAGTCGAAGATTGACAAGGATTAGCCAAGTGTTCATCACATCAAATCTACTTTAAACTGTTGAAGAGAACTGTTGAAACGCTTCTGAATTGGGCTAGTCGACATGGGGCTCTCAAATATACAGATGATGGTGGAAAGTTTAGAACAGCAGTCCCAGCTGGGTTGAAGTGGGCGTGGCGGACAAAGGTCGTACCACCTCTTGCCTGCAGTGGAGACCGCGTATTGGCTGCGGAGGCACTTGCGATCGTTTTGGGACCACAGGGACTGTTTGAAGTCGATTCACGATGCAAATGTTGATCGTGAACGAATCTCCACGGCTGGCAAAAGGAGGTGCGCTCCTGCACGCCACGTTCACTTCAACCCTGCTGGGACTGTCGCTTTAAGGAAGTCGACAAGCGGGTGCCGCAGACTGCTTTCTTCAGTTGCGCATCCCCATATCGCACATCCGAACCTGCACAGAATGGAGTAGCTGAGCTTTATTTTAGCTGCTAGCTCCTTACAAATTCAAAGTTTTCTACCACTCTCACTCCTCCAGCCCGCTCTGCGGCTTCCTTCAAGAGTAAGTTTTTGAATACTCTATGTTCGACCTTCTTGCCATCTTGGCATGATTAGTTCAATAGGAATATTGGGTCTATTTCAGTTAGGGG
>KZ347628.1:13825-29298 GCA_002352805.1 Teladorsagia circumcincta | reverse complement strand
CCCCGCCGACCATCAATGACTCGGCGCCGCTCGGGTAAATCTCCGGTCGCTCGCACTTTGGAGCAACGGATCGCTCCTGCAATCGGTGCAAAATCGCTCTAATCGCAAAGTCTGACATCGGCCAACAGCGCGCATGGGTAGTGGAATATTTGTCATCTTGACACAATTACATTGTATAGTAGCAAAGCGATAATTCCTAAATTGGTTTCTTCTTCCAGATTGATAAGCCAGAATGGGGTCGAATCCCATTATTAAAGATGGGCACTATTGGTATGATTGCCTCGACCTTTTTGTTGATGGTAGCGATCACATATAAAGAATATACAACGGCACAATTCGGAGCTGTATTCTTGGTCTTGATTTTCGTGTTTTCATTTGCTCTCGGGCCAGGTGAGATTAACTTATAGTCGCTGAACTATAGCTCGAATATAATTTCACCGAGAACCCGCATATCGTGAAAAGCACCCGTCCATAGCGACAGCACCGGTGTGTAGAGTGCTCCAACCGTACGCTTCGGGACCTTTTAGGTCCTTAAGCCCCACCGAGACCACGACGCCTCACCTGTGCACCCTCGCAGGCGAGGAGGACCTATCCCTGCGAACCAACGGGATCCCACCGCCGTGCACCATACACTACCCCTACACGAGCCATCACTGGCTCCCCGACATAACTGCACATGACATCGATAACAGCCCAACGTACCATTGCAAATATGATAAAGTAAGTAGCCATATAAAGTAATGAGCGCGAAGATACATACACGTTTATTATACGCAATAAGTCGCCATCACTTCCGATCTCCCTTGGCCACCTCGCTCAGAGGCATACCTGGCCAGCTTGCTGCACGTATTGAACCCCGTCTCGTTTGGGACCGTTTATCTGGGCACCGTACGGTTGACGTGTCCTCACAGGGGACAGGCTGCTCCCAGACGGGGAGCACTGGAACACGACCGGCTCTAAGACGGGCGCTCCGCCGACTTGGATCTCCTCTAGCCTCGGGTCAACCTGCTTGCATTATCCGATGAAGACCGACCTAACAGCTTTGAAGACGCAGCACTCATTCGAGCAGGGGGCTTCAGCTGCAAGGGTTGCAGACTGATCCGTGGTATACCTGCAGCCAATTAGGCAGCACGGTCGCGACCGTTCACTGCGGCGATGGTAAGCAGACAGCGGCTGGCAGTGACTGAAGGGGGCGGAATCAATGGTGCAGTGGGTGAATTGCGAGACTCACTGCGCATTGGCATCCAAGTGCGGTTGGGCCGGGCCCACGGTGCGCCGGGGGGCAACCCTCGCATCCGCGACACCGCAACTGTTGTCCACCATAGAAGTTAAAATGCGCGCTGTCGTCAAAGGGTGAGCCTACACAACTCGGAACGGAAATTTGAAGGAATCTCTTACGGAAAGTCCTTGTGTTGCTACAACAGGAATACGTCAGTTGTGATCGCTATAGACAACTTGCAATGTTTCACGCAAAAAATTCAGTCCACGAAGAACAACAAACCTCCGATAACTACCCTCCTGGGACGGTGACGAGTAGATTGGGCAAAGCCAGCGAGGCGCATGAAACGGAGTTCGCGTAGGCGACGCATTGAAAGTGTCGAATCAAGGCGTCCGAGTTGGGAGAGTGGAGACACAACGACCGATAGAGGATGCAGTGGAAGACCTAAATGTTTTGCCATAGGTGAAGTCAAAAAGAGTTTTCGTGACGGCACTCCAACAAGCAAATGGAAGCATTCACCACTTTTGTGACAGATGTCCGGCGGGGATTCTAATGCGTAATGGCTCTTATGATTTTTCAATTTATTAATGGAAACAGAAACGATCAAATTTCTCCTTCTTGTCGTGTAGTATGGAGCCCAAGTTGACGATTTGTGGGAGAGTTAGGCACAGCTGTTTCGTGACGATTCCTGCAATGAGTGGCGCGTGTCTGCAACATCGACAAATGAAAATCATCACTGAATTCTTACCGGAAGTTGCCAGAGTGATAGCTATCATTGAGGAAAAAGCATAAAGGCGGCTCTAAGGGAGGAACGACTTGAGAGTAGGCTAGGAAGTGGGCATGGGTGGGAAGATGGATTCTCTTTGCAATTGGAGCAGTGAGTGTAATAGCTCCAAGGAGGAGCAGTTTTGATGATCATGGCCATCACTGGTGGAAAGGGTACTCGTTTGGAGGCCCGTTGCGCGGAAAAGCGTCAGAGACGCAGACGCGTCAGTGGCGAGTAGCAGCGCGCGCTTTTTAAATTAGCGTTAGGCCTAATAAGTTGCCATACTACCTTCCATATCGCACAGTACGCGCTGCAACTCGCCCGCTGATCGGTTGATCTTCGCCAAAAGGGACCTCCTGTCGTGCACCCCTGACAGGAGAGTTGGTCATTTCTCAGCGCCCTCCGCCAATGACGGTTAGTGACTTCATCAAAACCGCTCCGCCTATCAGCCATCGCATCCACTGCCTTTAAAAACAGTTCTCGCTCGACCTTGCGTGTTAGTTTGCAAAACTCTCGAATCATTCCCACTCAATTGCCTTTAAACGTTCCATTGCCTTCATGAACTCAAATGCTTTTCATGTTCTTTGAACTGAGCGAATTGCAGCGGCCATCTCGTGGCTTTTGGCATCGGAACTTTTTTTAACAAACGCACGAGCAAATGGGAACGCGTACATGGCGGCAGCTAATTGGACGACAAGCAGTCTCATCGGTCTTGTGTTCCCAGAAATTAATGTGAGTTTTTATTCATCGTCACGTAACAGTGCTTCTACCGGGTGCGAGACAACAGTCTCCATGAGGCCACCGTACCAGTGAAAGTAGGTCACCGCGCGCGGCGGCTACCGTAACCGAATCGTTGCAGTTTGGAGCACGGCAATTTGCCAAGATCAGCACCCGTCCCGCAAAGAAGGCCTTGTTCTTTATCATTTTATGCTTAAAAAAGAAGAGGACAAATGAGAGATTTGGAAAAAAGTGGGCTTGACCGTGCGCGCTCGCGGTTACCATAATTTTGGTCCACCGTGTACATATTGGTAGGACCAGTCATCAGAATCAATTATAGAGCATACATTTCACTTAAATCCAAGCCATTCAATCGTTGTTGAATAACGTATGAATTCAGAATCGTATACATCAATTTTCATTCCTTGTGTTCACTTTCTCTCTTATCTTATATTATGTGTTTTATTCAACATTCCTACCAGAAACAAGAGGTAGAAGTATCAGAGAAATTAACGCATCGTTGCCAACATAATGGTGAGTAATTTTCCATAGTATGGAGGGCACAAGCTTGAGTAGCATCAATTTCCTCTTCAGAAAAACTCAGCCCTCTTCCCACCGTCATCACAAACTGTATGAAGGGCGCGCCTCGAAGTTGATTTTTTCACGAGCTTTATCGGTGTATCGGAAATGTCAAAAAAAATACCCAATGTGTCGAAACTCTGTAATTCACTGCTGCTCGAAGCAAAGCACCCCCAGATCAAACTTTGTGGGTCACGGCGGTCGATGCTAGAGTTGTGAATTCCCAGTTGACTGAAAATGAAAAAGATAAGCGAAAAAAACCGGCCTAATAGCCATTAATAAGTATCTCCTCTCAAATTAAGGAAGGGGCGGGCCGGACGAGCTGTACGAACTTGCTCGCTACATAGTTCCACTAACTCGCTCGTATTTATTTGAAGTAGCCGCTGTGCCGTAATACTCGTGGCGTACCATAGCGCGTGAGGTATCTCGTCCAAATGCTACGATTAATCGCCAAATGCTGACTTTTTAAGACCCTTGGGTCATTGTTGCGTAATTCCGAGCCACGACAACGGCACATATGTGCTACTCGTGGGCTATTCTGAACATCCCGACGCGACTACTGCTGGAGATGCTGCTTTGAAAATATTAGTTTGAAGGACTGCATACACAATTCGTGCGTATGTGCTAATGAAGTAATTTTTCAGATTTATGCAAATTGCTGTTTGTGAGAGCATGTAACTGTGAAATTATGCTGCTTTATGAAATACTATAGTGAAGCTTTTCTGATGGATTCATTTCTCCAATTCAATTAGCTAATGATCTCGTCTACATTTTTGATTAAAATACTTATTCGCATTTTGTCCGATGAGATAAACATTTAATGTGTTACATGTTTCTCGGAGAATTCTACTTGCTTAGAATCTCGATCGCTTAGGATCTCGATCAAGAAGAGATTTCATGATTTTTCATGAGTAGGGGTGAAACGAAGCCTCTGGGACTCTAAGATTGACGATATAGATAATTATGAAGCGTTGTTCAAGGGCAAGCTTTGGGATAAAACTGTTGTGTAGGAGCGCTCCATAGTGATGGTTGATGTGCGAAGTAAACTGGAAGTGGAAAAGACAGCAAAAGAAGGCATTGAAAGCCCTAAAGTCGAGGGCGGAATTTTTCTGGAAGGTTGGATGGGATAGGACAGAGATTAAGAGCTACCAAAGAAACGAGAAGCACGCTGGAGCACGCGGTACGAGAGCGCACCGAGAAGCGGTCGTTTTTGCCACGAGTAACAATTACCGGCCATGACCCGTAGCCAAAGCCATTGCCAGGGTCCTGCCGCCCTTAGACACATTTTCGAGTGGTATCAAAGGCACATCGGTAGGACCTAATCTCTGCAGCAGTAGTCTTCTCTGAAGCTTGCTTAGTCATTTTTGGCCGCGCATTCTCATTCGTGATCCCAATGGCGATTGAAAGCTATTTAGCCTCTCCAGTAACCTGCTCGTCCAGTCAATGATTAATTCAGTGTTTTCTTTTCCCATACAATTCTGGTATAACGGGTAACGACCAGAGAGGGATACGAGGTCCGGAGGACCTGGAATCGATCAGAGACTTAACGTTGCCAACCCATCACCTACTATATGTAATCGGCTGAGTTGTGTCAGTTGGTATGCAGTGCGTGTGTGTTGACCGCATAATCGTAGCGCGAGTCACAGCAACGATAACGCGGTGGTCCTTACATAATTTATAGAAGATGGAGAAGGGACACAAGCGGTGAGTGATAGAAGGGATAGCGGTTGATAAGAGCTGCTAGAAAGTGATGGATGTCAGAAAGTGATAATAACTGATAGAAGCCCCAAAATACAGAAGCCGCCAATAACGTTGCGCAGCCCTTGTTGACATTGGAGTGTTCTCACTTATCAGTGTTATGGAACGGGAAGGGAACGTTGTTGTGGATGCGGAAGGGTGGTCGCAATTGAAAAGGGCTGTCAGGGTGCCTCAGAACGCAAAAGTCGAATGATACATTTTATTCCTAATGAGATATCAAGAGTGCCACAAGTCATCAACCCGCTACTCTAGAATTTTTGAAGAATGTGAATGCAGCTCTAAGACAGGCTCACTCATCATAAATGTTGCGTATCGGTGACCCTATAGGGCGTATTTCAATAGCTGCCCGGTGAGGGCTCACACGGAATACAGGGACGGGAGCCCTGGTGAAGCTCACTGCGCCCCAACCTTAGCATCAGCACTAGCGGTCGACTCTCGCATAACTTCATGGTGACATATTCACGAAATGAATAATCAGTGATCAACATATCTCCAATCAATAATGGATTTTTGAACTATTCGTCAAGCAGCGAATTGGGTGAATCCTTACGGAAACATGACAGGAATGAAAAGCAAGTTTTATGAACTAATTGTTGTGCGTGCGTTGCTGCACGATCACGGATAGGTCATGCTGGGTCATGGCAATACGAAGCTCGCAAGCGCAGGCGCGTCCAGGGATTCTAGGGAGCGTATCGCGATTCGCGACAATAAGTGAGCATGTTTCATTTTTTTTTATTTTGAGGCGAACAGCGCAACCCATCCACCGCTAAGTTATCAGGATTCACGACAAATACTGGGCATTCACAGAGTTGTGATGAATGTTTCAGCTCACCTTCGCTATCACGCGCATCCATGATGGACTTCAATGAAACTGGAGAGCCTGCAAAACCTCAGCTCATTCGACTAACACATCCAAGTGAGGTGTTTTGTGGAGCAAATCAGCTGATGTTGATTTGGTTCAAGCATACATAGACGCCATTATCGACTCTCGATGAACCTCGGCATACTATTAGTTGAATGGTATAGCTTGTTGAACTCCACGCAAGGTTTGTACTGACATTTATTGGCTAACGTTTCGGCGAGTTCGCCTTCTTCGGAGCCTAATAGGAGGAAAGTCGAGTTTATGAGTATCCGCCTGAAAGTCTCCACACACCTACTAGATCCTAGGTGGTATTGAAGATCCAGTAGGTGTGTGGAGATTTTCGGTCGGATACTCATAAACTCGACTTCCCTCCTTATGGGCTCCGAAGAAGGCGGTCTCGCCGAAACGTTAGCCAATAAATTGCCAATACCAACTTCGCGTGGAGTATTTATAGCACCGGATTGTTGGCTGATAACCTTCAATTCCTTGCTTAGTTTCCACTAGCCGAAAAGACTTTCGAAAAAATCCGAGCTATTGAGCACTCTAATTCGAGCTTCGGTCATATATTTGGTCATTGCTCTTCTCAGTAATTCTCTGCTGTACCCATCTGATGTTGATAGTTCGTTCTCATTCTCTCAGTTTGTTTTACTTTTTTGAACTTTATCACGCCACTTACCTAATTTGCTGCATACCTATAATATGAATATTTTGAATATTTCCCTCATTACCACGTCACAAATACTCTTTTTCTTTCACTTTTTTTTACCATCTCCTTGTTTCTGTCAACCCCCACTCACTGAGAAGCCTTGGATTACTGGATATAATTGCTGGATACAATTGTTATTCTGAGCAAGAGGCGAAACAAACCACCCATTCGTTCTAGTAAATATGGTAGTCAGTACTCCCTTCAAATTTCCCAATGTGTTCTCCTTCTTCTGAATGCTTCACAGTTTTCTGGACGGCTTTCAGTGGGAAGGCTTCGAGGAAGTTGTTGAGCTTCTAATTTTGTTTCCTAGCCGTTCAATTGCGTTGCAACTCGGGCAGGTCTGCGCCAGAATTCCGATAAGTGTTTGTTTATAAAAACCAATAATTATCAACAAAAATAGCCTGTAGGAAGAAGTACGCTTAATTTTCCCAACTTTGCCATCCTATAAAGCACTTAATGATAATGAGGCGCTGCACAACAATGTAATATCGTGTCACCATCGCTTCTTCAGATCAAAGATCAATGAAAATTTGCAGCGAGAAATGTTGTGAATTAATCAGTCGAGCCTGATTAATTATGCATTGAAATGGCACACAACGTTTGATGTTGTCCATGTTTTTATTGCCATTTTCATGCTTACATCCCATTCAGATCTACGTTATTTTGACATAAATATCGACATTTATTCAGGTAGTTCGTCAGCAACGACACCATTGTGACAGCCAGTCTCCTTGACGTCCAGGCCGAGACAATGAGTGCTGCAGAATTGCAGTCTTGTGTTCGAATGGTAAGTAGTGAAAAGGAGAACGAGGATGTTGATGAAGCAAACATATCGTGGGGTTGTTGCTTAGAGGGAATGATGAATGACGCTCTTACGGCGAAGAACGCGCTATCTTTACCTCATTTATTAAGGACGGCGTGACGCGGTAAAGCGTCCCACCTGCCACGCCACGTTGGACATTGTGATGCTGTTGCGCGTCCCACTCGAGCTATCCTTTTTCTAGCGTCTGTGGGGCTTATTCCCGGATTATTACCATTCAATCCATGGATCACACTATAAGATAACTGCGAAAAAAAGCATGGTTCATCGTATGATCAAATATTCTTCAGCTTAGCAGAGGTCTTCTCAGAGCACGAAATGGGCATCCCGGTTCATTCTTTGTTTTCTTCTTATTCTTATGACAATGTTAATAAAAAAGAGTAGTAAAAATAAATAAAGATCCACTCAGTTATAAAATTACCTATTTAGCTCCGCACACTATCGCGTGCATAAGTAGGTTTTGGCGAAAGTGGGAGCCCTGTGGAGTTGAAGGTCCCGCCGCTGAAGAACGCCTGTGGAGCTTAAGGTCCCGCCGCTGAAGAACGCAAAGTTAGTTGCTTCGTAAAACGCGTTAGCATACCTTCAATAGGCTGCATGTTTTGCTGATGCTTACCGTTTGATACGCGCGATAGAGAGCGGAGCTAAACTGGTGTTTATAAACAACCAGCATGATTCGAAGGTCAGGATAATTTAGCGGTCGAATAATAATAGATGTAATGATGGTGAAATGGAAATGCCCAGTAATCATACAGTCCATATACCGAAGCTAGGGTAGGCGTGTAAGCGGAAGCGACGTGAATGCTGCTGCACTTGATAGAAGCTGCAAAGATAAGCTGCTTCCAACACAAGTGACCTCTACATTCTTACGCATACCGTTATTATCAGTCCTTATCATTTGTCATCACCTTCTGTCCCTCACCAAACACGTCCACGTCCCACCCTCCATATCACTTGTCGGAACAATGCCTCAATGCTGCTAAGAGATCCGCTGTGAATTTCGTGAATTTACGTTCCAGCGCCTCTTATCAGCCCTCAGTTTTGTCCACCACCAAAGTGTTCCCGTCCGATCCTCCACACCACTTGTTGGAACCAACACTTCAGTGCTCCTGGAATGCCCGCTATGAATTTTGTAGAATTTGCGTTCCAGCGTCCCTTATCGAATCTTATCAGCTGTCATAACCTTCGGTCTCCCGCTAAATATGTTCCCGTCCCGCCCCTTATATCATATCTAAAAGGTAGCGCCTCAATGCTGCTGGCTCGTGCGCTATGAATTGCCAAATCTTGCGTTCTGGCGCCCCTTATCGAATCTTATCAGCTGTTATCACCTTCGGTCCCCCGCCAAATACGTTCCCGTCCCACTCGCTATATCATATCCCGAAATTGAATCCAGGTGATTGCTAGGACGGGCGCTATGAATTTCGTGACACACACGGACAGACACACAGAGTTAGCGCTTTATTATACAGGGGTGGCCAAAAAAAGAGACACTCCACCTCTTGCTCGGGACGGCACTAATGACACTTTGCTGAATACAAACCGAATGCACCCAATTGAAGATTGAACAGCATATCCTGTACTGTCAGAAAACGTCATTGTTGCCTTCTGAACTGACGACATCAGAAGAATTTACCATGAGAACATTGTGCATGGTTCGAGCTCAACGTGGTCCTTGACGGATCATGGTCCATTATGAGGCAATCTAGAGCTCTTGCCGGAAAAGAGTCTTGCATTGCTGTAGGTACGGTTTCTAGGAGAATATGCACCGGCTAACCGATCGAAGAAATTTTGTCGCTGTCTCGCAATGGAGCGATTTTGGAAGTCCTCCCTGAGCTCGACGGCGACGGCAAATGGCGTCATATTTCGAAGACGGTGAGGGCAGTGGAGGAGCACCTGCTTTTGCTCATGGAGGGACATCTAAGCAATACCATGCCGTAAAACACACATCAACAGCGGCACCCTGGGGGAAGAAAAGTTTGGTGATGCGTGGCATGGGCAAAGTGTCTCTTTTTTTGGCCACCCCTGTATAATAGGGATGTTCATGTCTTTCCTGTCGTGACCACGTAAAAATGCTTTGACGTTATCACAGAGAGAAACAGTGAAGTTGGCATCATCGTTGCGTTTTTGAGTGGAATTCCACCAGTATCACCTGTATCACCTGTATCGGACTTGTCCTCGCGAACTTCGCCATTCACGCAAGTCGACTTTGAACCATCCGTTCCAGTCTTCTGCACATCGTCTCCATTGTTGGCCGAACATCTTCACCATTGGATAGGCCCAGCTCGTCTTAGGCCTTCTTCGAGATCGCTTGTGATCCAACGGGATCCAATTCATTAGCCTAAAAGTCCATCTGTTGTCTTTTAAACGTGCCACATGACCGGCCCAATCTCGTTTACGTTTATACATCTCCTGGACAACATCAGCAAGGCCACTTCGTCTTCGCAGCTCTGTGTTTGTGATATGTTCGCGAAGTGACACTTTGCAAATTCTGCGTTCCATTGAGGAATATCTTATCTATATCTCAAAGGAATAAACCCCTGCATATCTTCTAGGCAACGAATATGACTAAAATTATTTTGTGCAACATGTTTTGCTTAGTTATCACTCAAAATTCAAGGATGTGAGGTAAGACGGCTGCACTCGTGGATCGTGCCTGTCCCATGCCGAAAAAGCTGAAGCGCGCGCTGTCGTCAACGTGTAAACACATTGACAACAGCGCGGTACAGCGCCATTTTTTCCCAGGCTTTTCTGTATTCAATCTATGGACTATACTTAAAATAAGTATTAGACTGTCGGATAGTACTTGTGCATTTTCTTCTTCATATCAAAGTATCTTTGGGGATCGTTTGAAAACATTCACTGCGAAACGTATGCGTACGATATTCAACGCTCTCTTCAGAGCCTTTCTGCCGTAGCACATCTTCGTCGTTATGGCTGAAAAAGTCGCCTTTCACTGAAAGTATGTTAGGCTGCCCGTGCTCTCGTAGACCCAGGAAAAGTGCCAACGGAAGCTGCGCGACAAGAAGCCCACATTTAGTTGCCGAAGTCCAGATACTTGAAAAAAAAACAAATTGGCGGCTGAATGACGGGTGCTCCGAAGTCGGATGGAAAGAGTCTTTGGTTCGATGCACGGGATCTGGCACTGCTTTTCCATTGTTATCCGAGCCCAATGGGCCATTGATCAATATCGCCTCGGAAGGAAGTGAAAATACGGCCGAAGGATATTTTGTAATTTGACTGACCACAGGTCAATGAGACGATGAATTTTGCGTGGACATTTTGATTCACCGTGTGCCCCTCGCTTGATCCGACAACTTTGTTGAGAAGTGAATTCATCACGTTAAGCATTCACGGAAGCACCCACCACTGGCTCGGACGCGTCAAACCAAACTTTCCGACGCTGATTCCAGGACTGCAACCTGGGAGGGAACTTTCAGGATTGGTGAAGCTGCAGTTGCAATTAGTCAGTAAAGAAAAAACTGCCAAAAAACAATTCATCTGAAGAACCCTCTTTTCAAAATTATGAGCAAGTCTGAGAGGGCATAAAATTTGAGCAATAAAGTACGAGAGGGCGCAGCGGATAGCAAAACGCAAGCACATTTCATTTTTTTCAGTTTCTTGAGGTGCGCAACATTTGTAGCGCCGCCATCATCTCTACTTTTGACAGCAGCTTCCGGTAATGCTCTGTGCAGCTCGGGAGTCGCTAGCATAACAAAGCCACTGTTGTGCACTGGAAGTCCCAGCACGGATTCCTGGTCTTCACTCTTGTAGAGCCACAGCCGTTTCCTCGCAAGGTTTCCGCAAAGGAACTCACTCCCATCTCCAATAGGCAGGAGACGAGGATCTCGTGCTTCTCCGAAGGAAATGGATGTTACCGTCTTCTTCTGAGGACGAAATCAATGAGCCGGTTCAATTTGACGACCGAACTCGGTGATCTCACCATTTGTCCCTGGACCTTGTACGATTGTCAAAAAGACACTGTCAAGCGCCACGGAGGAGTCTCTGGTAGAGGCATTTTGATACTCCTCAACGATGGACAACCGCAGCTCCAGGTCCAAGTTCATCAGGACCCCAGACTCTGATTGTTCTTGAGATAGCCTCCGCCCTTCCCGAATTGGGTGAAATGGATCTCGCACGCGTAGTGGAAGATTCTGTAGGCATCCACTTTCTGTATGGGCTGCCTTACGATTTGAGCCAGAATTGTAGAGAAGTGAAGCAGTTGCGATGGTGCATTCTGTCAGCTTGGAAGTGAACGGCATCACGACTCCAGATACGAGGCGGATTGCCGTGAGCTACTGTTGAAGAGGCTTTGCATATTCAATGCTCGTCCACTACGAGATATAAACAGTACGCTCAAACGCTGGAAACACAGTCCAAGTTACAGTCCATATCTCGAATTCAGATTAGGCGCGGCTGCGGACTACTTATTTTCAACCAGCCTACATTCTGTGGTTGAAGACACAACGATTTCATTCGCGAAAAAGATTGATTTGAGAAGTTAACAGTAGAATGTGTTTTTAGGCATAACGATTACCGGTGTATCTTGTCAAGGTAAAGCAGGAAATAAAATTTCCCTTGCATTTTGAGCGTTTCGCCATCGCTATCTAGTATTTCAATAGATCTCGGACTCTCGGAATATGACTTTCATTTAACGCTACGTGCTTACGGTGCACTAAACGTGGCGCATTGTTGTGGTAAGCCGCCATGTTTAACTCTCGGTGGACTTCGAGATAATTATTACATACGACTTTATTTTACTCAACAGCGCACAGGGTTGAAAATGATTCCGTCGGCTAAGACTTCAGCGATTTCGCCTTCTTCGTCGGAGCCTTCCCATTTCAGCGGAATCAGTTCCCAGAGACGGGAGCATGGCGGATGTCAGATGATCAGCGTTACTCTGATCCTGTGAGCAAATGCCGCTGATCTGGATGGGCCCCGAAGAAGGTAAAATAGTCGAAAAAATTAGCCGGCGGAATCATTATCAACCTCGTGCACTGTTAAGTCAGATAAGTTTGTGGTGGGCGTTCCTCCACGCAAGAGTGCATGCCTTGGGTGATCAGGAAGAACAGTGTAATTTGCTGATGTCTGCTGTTCATTCCTAACGCGTTGTTCTGCATTCCTTGCGTAAATACCTTTGCACTCGATTTTCTGAAGTGTGACGATTTCATCGACGTCGTCGATAATGGCTTCATTTTGGATCCTATATCAACTTCTTTTTCTTTCTCTAGCACATTATAAGGTGCATAGCTATGAATGCAATCATGTTCGACAATGATCTGTGTGGAATTTCTGGTCAATTCCCAATGCCTCCGCAAATAGCAAATGACCTCGTCAAGTGCGGAGTTCAAGGGGACACCAGGTGCTGTTCGTCGGTACCCTAAGAGGTTACCGTGCACTCGTCAGGCCAGGATTGCATGCCTTACAAAACTGATGTATGCTTTAGCAACTGCAGCCGGCGACTGGTGTGGATCCACTATTGCCTGTCATAGACGCCTGCTGTTGTGTTTGATGGAAGTCTACCACCTCCTTTTCTCCGGGTAGCAGTGGATATCTACAGGGTGGACAAAAATTACGTAACAACACAAATTGGTCATAAAAAGTGATAAGACCGCCCAAAGTAACACATTCATATCGGTGGAAGTTTGTCAAACAGGAAATAATATCAGTCCTTGGAGCTAGCCGCTCTACGTTGATAAATAAACGAAGACTTCCTAAAAGGCCACCGACCCTGTTGCGTAGGTAGGCGTTGTCGAACAGATCCAAGGCTTTCACTAGCGACTACTCAAAATGTCGGGTCCCTGTTATGCTTGTAGCAATGCTCTGCCTTTGCCACACTTCAAACAAAGCATATCTGAGGACTTGAGTAAGGAGAGCTATGTCCTTGACTGTTCAATATGATGAATTCCACCATTCGTTGGCATCAATTTTCGGACAACACGGGTGGGCGCGCGCCCAATCTAGCTCTAATACTCTTTGATTCCTACTGAATGCCTTTTTGGACTGAAGCGTAAACCGAGACAAAACAGAGTCGAGATGATTTTCAATATCTAGTTTTATGCCTCGAGCACCAGTTGTCCGAGGGTGCCTTCTGATTGTGAACCGTGCCCTACCACTGAATGGCTGGCCGGCCTTTTACTAGCATTAGTCCGAGTGATCTTCCTATTTAAGGATATATCAACAGCAGAACATCCTCTCATCGGCATATTCCGCATCGGTTAGAAATTAAGCACTTTAATGATTGCAAGCTTTTTTGGTAAGACATGTACGCACAACTCGCTACAAGAAACTGCGCTTAATAGAAGTTTCAGCGGCCCAAGCGACGAATTCAAGAGTTGGCTTCCGGTGTTTACTCGCACCTATCTTCGAGAGATTGCTCGTGTCGCACGAACAATCCTTTTAGGTTCAGGCTTATTGGTTCTGATAAATAGCCTAGAAACTTCGTGGTGGTGGTCGACGGAAGTTTCGTAGCGCCTCTGAATCGTCATGCTAGGCAGCACCATCGAACAGCTCTGCGGAACAGAGTAGTGATTGTTACTCAAAGAAGTAAATGATTGTCCATTTCGGAATTGTTATATATCTTCTGGTGTATAGTACGCTATACGTGTCGACTTTCCCAGCAGTGAAGAGCGATGATCTAACTACATCCTTCTTGATCAGTGGCTTTCACGAATAATGGGGCTCTTGAGGTCAGCTCTTCAATCATTCAGTTAACATTGGCGAGCCTCTGTCTAATTGCAATTTTCTTAGGCATGGACGTGATCACTTTGTGAGAGTGAGTGTTCGACTCGAACATAAGTTTCTGCGAACCTTTTGTTCTGATCGTGAACCTATTGTATTGATCTCTTTCCTTACATAGGTATCGAGACAATAGCTTCGCTAGCGTCAAATGATTCAGCGGTGCAGTCCTCTACCTGATGTCAACTTCAAATTCTTCTTTTCGCTGAGAATACTTTTTCTGGAAGGAAATTTCTGTTCACGTCAAAAGATTGTAAACTCTTGAGGTAGATGAAATTTATGCTACAGATTTTTCACCATTTGACCCTTTTCATTCTTTCTGCTTTTCCACTCATCCTCGTGGTAGGCTTCTTTCTAGAGAGAAACAAGTTCAGATCCGGGCTTTACACGCTGCTAGACACACCAATCAAGAATACCACCCTATTCGGTCGTTTTCCTAAATATCAGGGTGCGTCAAATTATAGCGACAGGGAATTCAGGTTGCCTAGAGTGAGTACAGCAGGGGTCGTATGCAACAAGCGTCGAAGGATTCCGAGTATTTGTCACCGATGACTTTCGGGGCTTGTGGAATAAGTTCGTCGGGGACATATACCCGGCCGGGTATGTCCCCGACGACCTTATGCAACAAGCCCGAGTGTCGTCGGGTATATGTCTCCGAAGTTGTATACAACAAGCCCTGCGACTCGTCGTGGCCAAATACCCGAAGGTCGTATGCAACAAGCCCTGGGACTCGTCAAGTATATGTTCCCGAAGGTCGTAAAGAAGCCCCGACCCGTCGAGGTATGTCCCCGAAGGTCGAATGCAACAAGCCCCGAAGGTCGTCGGGTATATGTCTCCTTCGAGGCTTGTTGCCTACTACCTTCGGGGATATATACCCGACGAGTCTCGAGGTTTGTTGCATAGGACTTCGAGTATTTGTCCCCAACGACTTTCGGGGCTTGTTCCATACGACCTTCGAAGACATACACCCGGCGCGGTATATGTCCCCGACGACCTTATGCAACAAGCCCCGAAGGTCGTCGGGGACAAATACCGAAGATCTTCGGGGCTTGTTACATACGGCCCCAGAATTCTAGGAAACCAAAAATGCAGTAACGTTCACTTTCAATAACTCTCAATAACTTGTCATACGGTTGATGGTGTCCGTAGTGCTGCTGGACCTGTACCATCTTGACACCCTTCAAAACTCCGCCTACAAAACTCAAAAATGTGTCGAGCAGGAACTATAGTCTATGAGTACTAGAATATTTTCAAAGCATGACTACTAGAAAGTTTTCGAAAATTTTCCATATTTTGAGAAAAAAATTCAAATTT